>JAOUZG010034203.1:0-22879 GCA_026289955.1 Argiope argentata | reverse complement strand
ATCTGAGAGTATTTATGCCAGTCTGTCTTAAAGGCGGAGGCACCGTTTATTTTCAGAATGGTTATTTGGAGTTGTATGCCGATTTTTAAACCTGCTTTTCTTCGTCCTAAACATTCACTGATAAGGATCGTCGCAAGACATTGGCTGTATTAAAATTTGCAGTGAATTTACTATTCGTTAGATGCTTATCAGTAAATCTCGATCACGAAAATTGGCTGAAATTAATCTGATCATGATAACTGGCCAAATACGGACGTGGCCTCTTCGAAAGATGGCACTTCAAAAGATAAGATAAACTGAATAGTAAATAGTTTTCTAAATTAATGCTATCATTTAATATGATATGAATGAAAGGTTAGCTACATGGTATAGGATTATCACATGGGAATATCAGGATTAAAGAACAACGAAAAAGGAAGGCACTGCTTATTCTGACAATTTCTTATCGCGCATGATTGATGTAAAGATTATATACTTGCTTTGAGATAGTTAAAATGTGCAGGAAGTCTGACGATTCCTTATCATTTTCTGATAAGACCCCCTTTCCCCCGGAATGTATATTGAGAGATGGAAATGATAACATATTTAAAGGTGTCAAATTATATTAATCAAATATGCTGACTTAAAACACAAATTTGAAATTTTAACTTCTAGGAAGGCACTGAATTTATTATCAAATGCATTGAGTCTTAAAGTAACGTTTTAACATTATTTATTTATTTATTTGCTGAATTACATTTTTTATTTTATTGAAAAGCATTTTTCTAATACAATTCAGAAAAATAAGTGATGGAGTCCTTCACATGCATGAAAATTATTGCTTCATTTTCAAATTAACCCCGAACAAAAGACGGAAAATAGGAAGTGGTGAAAATTGAAATTTTTGTCATATTGGCTTTATGAATCAGACAAAAATGTATACGTGTTTAATAAAGATTATTGTATAAAGATTATTCTTTTGCAATATTAGTATTGAAATTTATATGAAAAACATTAGGGAAATAATATCGATGGTAATGTTTCAGAGGTGACATAATAAAATTCATTGGCATAACTATTTCATGAAATCAAAGATGAACCTGCATTTACGTTGTTGTCCTGTTATTGCTATTACTTATGAAGGACCGGCTTTCTGGCACAGAGGTAGCGCGTCTTCCTCGTATTCTGCGGGTCCCGGATTCGAGTCCCGGTTTGGGCATGGCTGTTCTTCTGTATCTGTGAAATGTGTGAATTCGTCCCCCTGGAAAAAGGGGTTGTGCAAGCAAATGTGGGGAGTGTACAGCTGATTCATACTCTTGGCCCTAGTTGGCGCTACTTAAAAAAAAAGAGAGAAGCTTCTTTAGTCTTAAATCTTCTGCTGTATCAACATACATAAAAATATTGTTGTTGTTTTTAATGGCACTTGCCTATGGACAAGCTCGCTGCTGGACCCAGCAGCAGATTTAAGCCGAATGAAGCGTCTCTTGTTTCAAGTAGCGCCAACTAGGGCCAAGAGTACGACTTTTGCTACACACTCATCACATTCGCTTGCACAACCCCTTTTTACAGGGGGGGCACATTCACACATCTCACAGATAGCACACAGAATAACAACCATGCCCGAACCAGGACTCGAACCCGGGACCTCGTGAACATGAGGCAGACGCGCTACCTCTGTGCCAGCAAGCCGGCTACATAAAAATATAGAGAAAGTATGTGAACTAATAGTAGGAATTGAAAAAGAAATGATCAAGTTAACCTCTATGCTTGTACCTTTTCTTAAAAAAGTTTTAGATATCAGTGCATCATTTTATAAAAAGAAATTTAAATAGTAAGTTTTGTTTTTTTCTGATACTTTATATTTTATTTATTGTCTAAGTAATACCAGTGCTCAATTCTTTTTTCTTTTATTTAAGTGACCAATATCCAAATTTTCCAATACCCCTAAAATATATTTCCTTTAAGACGATTTACATCTAAACCATTATCTTTTATGAAAGTAAATGAGAGCTTTATATACAAATGATTTGATAAAAAGCCATGTATATATATAAAAAGTTTATGAGTGCAGAGAAATATGCATTTATGAATACCATTATTATAGATAATATACGTAGGAGCAGCCTCTTTAATGCATTTTCCAGGTAATGTAAGAAACTTACTAATAATTTTTTTAAAAAAACCAAGAAAGTTTTATGCTTATACTTTTATTTATTTAAACACTAATTTTTTTCCACTTCATGCAAGAAAATCGATAAAATAACATTTGTACTTTATATATATACTTTTTTTACCATTAAACCTCGAGCATATGACTCTCGACTATCCGGCGTAAGTCTCTTTTATCATAGTTAAAATATGACAATCAGTTAATGACATAAGTATGTAATCCACTATGAACATTCTCCTTGCCTAAAAAATTAAAGTTCTTACCCATATTTTAAAGTTACTTTTTAATATTTCTGTTTCCCTTAAGCAGTGAAGAATGAAATCTGTTTAAGCTAATTTTGAGAAAAATTAGATCTGCGATTTATGTCAGTGCTTTGTTTACGTTCACTTCAATTCAGTTGGGCTTATGTTGAAATAAGAACAGTTTATATCCTTTAACTTATTTTTTTATCTCATAACTTCTTGAAGGGGACAGTGCAGTATATGAACACTAATGAACCATCAGTACAGAGCCTTCTACTTTAACTCGAAACGTTACTGCTTGTGTGTTTCACCGGGTAGAGGCAGCGTTCACCTACTACGTAACTTGCGATGAATGAAAGGCGTATTCATTAATAAGTGAAAAAAAATGAGTAATGTAACAGTTTGATGGCATAGTTTTTTTTTCTTCTTATAAAGGTGCGCAAAGAAATGAAATCATAGAATACTTGACAATACTATGATTCATAATTAATTTTTAACTCAAATTTAACGAGGACATTTAATTTATTTTTAACTTCACGAATAATGTCACGAGGACACGATTGTTTACTTTTAAAATGCTGGAAAAAATGATCTATGATTATTTTTTCTGTCTTCTCTTTTAAGAAAAAAAAAATCGAAATTGTAATCTGGCAAAATCTTTTTACTAATAAGATTTGAGACGAAAGACACATTCATGGTTTCTTTATAACTTAATATTGGAGCATTTCAGCTACTTATTTTAATACTAAATTAATTAATATTTAATACTACTAAAAATTTAAAATAAAAAATTGCCATTCTTATATTTCTTTTAAAAATTGCATTCAGTTAAAAAAAACATTTCACTTTTAAATGCCCCATTTAAATAATATAATCTCTAAACATATTTTTCTCATTACAAAATATTTCATTTTTAAGAAAATTATAAATGATTTATTTTTGAAGTAAAATATAAATAGTAAGCCATGCGAATGCCACGCATGCCATATAAATTAACATTATTCGAGATTTTTAACAATAGAGGCAGTTTTTAATTAGAAATTTGATTTATTTAAAGTCATCTTTTATATTTATGTAATGATCTTTCTACTTATTCAATCATCAGACCTTGTTTTCTTTTTCATGTCCATATTTTTAAAAAAATAAATAAATGTAAAATTATTTATTATTTATTAATTTTATAAAGAAATGAAAACGGAGGGAACTCGTTATTTTGCAATTTATTATTGACGTAGAAAAATTCTAACTACAACAACAATTTCAATTTTTATCAAATTAAAAAAAATGGAAAATCAGCATTAAAAATTTATCTTTACCAGGATACTTATAATAATTTCTGAACTATATACCAGAATTCCATAGTAACTTTGACGTTACTCTTTTTCGTCCTAGACGTAGAGTACGATAAATCATACGCCTAGAAATTTTGAGATAAGATATACATAAGAATTCGAATAGTATTCATCTTCAAAGCTGATTGATCGGTTAAGGTAATTTACTTTTCCGAAATGCCGGCATTATCAGAAAAGTCTTCAGATTCCCCCCCTCCGTGGCTAGTAGACCACACATGAATATCTGTCAGTACAAGATGGATGGCGTCCATGATGTATTAAGAAAGGGTAAATTACCCCTCGTTAATTTACTACCTTTGGAGAAAACTTTTCTATTCTACCAAGAGTATTAGTCATATCTTATCAATGACGTTCTACTGATAATATTTCATACAATAGGATGAAAAGGATTAAAGGACAATGTAACCTCCACATTCAAAGAAAGTATTCTTCCCATAGAAATTATTTTCACTCTTCTCAATAATCTGAAAAAGTGCCATATCCCTTTTATAAAATACTCAAAACATGCAAGGAAAATGTCTTTCGATTAATAGCATTTTTCTCAATTTGTCTTTTTACGGGGAAAGTGAAAAAACAGAATCAATGACAATACGCCCGAGTTTGAATTCCATCATAAACAATTATACACGTTGAATATCATACTGAATTAAAAGTAATCTTAAACTTAAAGGGAGGTGGGGCTTTTGTATTGGAACTTCATGGTTGCTTTAACATGTTTTCAAAAATAAATTTTTCCTTGTTTTTATTTATTTTTTTTTAAAAAAATTTGCGGTTTCTACTTCGAAAACATAAAAACAATGGACTATCCGATCAATTGGAGCTAAAATGGTGGAAAGTCTTCGAATTATATGCACAAATTGGTAGAATATTTGCTTAGGAAAATTATGAAACGAATAGAAATTTTTTTCCCAAGAATAATGTTTATAAAAGATCTTGAAGTAGATGGTATGTATTTATTGGAAGACTTTTCTGCTTATTGTAGTCAGAGTCTAATCAGTCTCAGATTGCTTTCAAGATGTTTCACCTTTTCCAAGTGTCTAATCTTATATATAAAAAAAAACCTGTAAATCCTCGTCTTTGTACCTCTTTAGAAAGAATTATTTTTGAACTGAAGATTAAAATGCCTCCAAGCAAACAACAACAGGAAAAATCATTCCTTGCTGGCCTATTAATTTTGCACGATATAATGGCAGCAAGATTCATCGAATATAACCAACACGGACCAAAGTCATAGTTAAGGCAATACTGCAATATTAATTTGTAGTACTTATCAATATTCCAAAAAACGTGTTCAATTTAATTCATGATGTGATATTAAGAATATATATTGCAAGTGAAAGCCCACTGTGTCCTAAACTCAAAGTCAACAAGTATTGTTAAGAACACGGCTGACAATGTAAAAAATACTATTTATTACTTGGAAAAAAATTGAAGGATAATTTAGCGTGGGTAAATTGAAACAGCATACTTGTCAAAAATATTTCAAGGGTGGAAAGGAGATTGCAGAATGGCAAAGAAATATTTGTTTCTCTCCTAAGAAAACGGGTAAAATTCAACTTCAAATACATCAAAAATTAAATATAATGATTAAAATCCAGGAGGAATCACGGCGTCATAAATTCAGTAATTCCTTGCACATTTGCATAAGATAACATGAGATGAAATAACAGTACTCTGATTTTTTTTAAAAGTGCAAATCTACCTATATAGCCTGGTTGAAAGGGCGTTGAATAATATCCTTTGAGCTGTGAACCCACCACCCGAAGACTATCCGTGTGTGTGTGGTGGCGGTTCAATATTTAGTGGACACATAGGTCTCCCTGTCGAGAGTAATACCTTTGGGGGTACTGAAGAAAAGGCTATCGTTCTGATTTCCAGATCTCAATTGCAATCTGTGGAAGAAGGAATGAAATGCCTGAATGAAGTCCAACCCTTAAAATGGTTTGTGACTTGTGTGAGCTAGAAGTCAAATTTCTGCCCTCGGGTGCTCAGTAGTCTGTACCCTCAGACGGTATTGCACTCCTCCTTCCGTTGTAAACCCGAAAAGGAGACAATAACAGCAACATCAATCAATTAGCAATAAATTTATGCAGAATTTTGTGAAATATCTCCCCTTAAAACACAAATAGTTTAGATTTCAGTATAATTATGCTTTTACGAATTTAAACGCGACTTTAACAATACTATTATTGATTTTATGTTTATTAAATTCAGAGAAACTTACGTAATATTTTCCTATTTCTTCAAGTGTATAATTTGAAAAAAAAACGGAGGTTAAAAAAATGTGAAACACACTACTTAAATAATTGGCTCACATTACTTAAATAATTGGCTTCTATGGGGTTGATTCGTTGAACTATCATTTTTCTCGCCGTTTTGATGTTAATTTATGTATGAATGAAGTGCACTGTTTGATGTAAAAAATTTGCTGGATATCGTATGCATTTCAAGTACTTTGAAATAAAATGTCAAAAAGATTATTCGAATCCAAATAGTAATATTAAATTTCTATATTTGATTAAGTTAGAAATTAGTAATAATAAAACAATTAAATAGATAATTAAAAAAGAATTTCTATACAGTATTTCCATTTAAAATTAAAATTGAAAATAAATATAAGCTAAATTTAAGATATATAAGACGAGAAATGGAATACTTTTTCAATGTCATAGAACATGGTTAGTTGAATACAAAGTGAGATATAATAATTCTTGCGTAAAGCCGAGCATCCCGCCACCAATGAACGTAGCACTATTGACAGGATTTGTTGTGGTTGATTGTGGTCTTTAGCAATGTCTTCCTTACATTCAACGATTTTATTAAACTGATATTCTATATCTGAATTCTCAAAAAATTAGCCTTCCTTTTAAAGTAATAATAAAACATCATGATTGAAATGAATAAAATTCAAGTCGTGGTTAGAACTCTCTATTCTAAATTAGTGGCAAATTTCCTCTCATTACTTTTGTAAATGTTTATTAAAAATTTACATCTATATTGATTTTATATCGATGTATTGAAGAAACAAACAGCGACTAGTACGTAATTTTCAGATAAAATCTACTTCTGAAAAATATGTAATATTTGCTGCACATTACTATATAGACATGTATTTTTTTGTCAAATGAATATTTATTATATGTAAGGAAGTTGGATGTAGGGAGGAATCAAAGAGTGAATTGTATATATTTTTATAAAAAAAATTCTACTTCCTTAAATTTTAGCAAATTTTACAATTTTTTTCAGTATAGCACTTTTATTTTTATATCAGTTTTGTTATAATTCCGGCAGACTGGATAATTTATTTTGTTTAAGTGTGATCATAATCCATCAACCAATCACGGTATCGATTAGGCTATTTTAATTACTTGCATCAGTCCTAAGCTGAATCGATATTCGCTTGTTTATTCCAAACTCTTACAGAGGTCGTTGTGATTTGGTAATATGGTTTCACGTTCAAGATCCGATTTCACTGAATAACCGTCGTGCAAAGGGGTCTGTTATACTTTAAAACAGTCAGAGCCGAATGTTATGCTGCTGGTTTGGAGTGGAGAGTGGGTTGCCAGCTCAGGTGCAACCCTCGTCATTTGACAGCCTTTAAAAGTTATGAGTTCGGCCCCGAAACAGCCCTACGTATTCAAACCTTACAACAAACCGTTTGTGTAACTAAATTAACACAACTTAAAGTTTTGAAAAATGTCTCTCAAAACATTCTTTCTTAGAATAATATTTCCAAAGAAAAAATAAATGCCAACGTCACCACTCTAATGAACAAATGTCGCCATTTTTATACCGTTTAAAATCGTGTGATGCCTATGAATAATCAAATCCCGGCCTCCATTTTCAAGAGATACCACGGAATGGAACTTTGTCCATGACTCTAAAATCAACAAATAAATTTATTTAATCACTCTCCAATCATAACAAAACAATCGATGAAGCAATCTGCAGAAATGAAAGCTTTATGCCTAAACTGCCTATCAAAAATCAAATTGTTGAAATTGCCTAAAATAATACTAATATTATGAACAACGCTGTATTAATCGCTGGGATTGGTTCATAAATTCTTATAATATTCCATCAAGTTGCAGCTTTAAGTATTCTTTTCCATAAACCTTTTTTTTAATGGGGAAAAAGTTAAATCTATTTATAAAAGAGAAAAAAATTGTGATTTAAGTTATCATTTTATGTAGTTCCGTTTAATATTAAAAGTTCAATTTACAAGGAAGTTGATTCTTCTTTCTAAGTTGCAAGTTGTTCAAAACAAACTTTTGATCACATCAGAAGGAAAGCACTTCGTGACGATGTGTAAATTGGATTTTTTTCGGAATTTACCAAAGAAACATCAATTTATTTCTGCGAAAATTAACCCAGATAAGCAAGAATTTTTTTTCAAGATCCAGCATATCATCCAATTGTATTCATATATCGAAAATGACCTAAGGTTACAATAGATAATTCCTGCATCAATTTGAAACTACATCCAAAGACTGAATATTCACAAACTCTAGTACTGATCTGATGGATTAAAATCTCAAAATTGTTCACGTTTCAACCTCTGACATATAAAATGAGATTCGCTCGTATAATTTTTTAAAATAAGTAGTTCAAAATAACTATATCAGTCCCCCGTAAGAGAGGGAACTCACAGATTCATTCCATTAAAGCTCTATTTAATGATTTCAAAAGTATTTTAAATTTATAATTATATCTTAAAAGTTATAATGTAAAAATTATATCAAATTTAATAATGTTAGAGCGTTTTTGAGTTGCCCTACACTAGTTTATTTAAATTTAATTTTTTTACAAAACTTAAAAATTACAGTAATGATTTCAAATTATGATGTGGAGGTGCACTTGACTACTTTGTCCCAACGGTGAGCTTGGAAACATCACGACGTTGCTGTTGCTTATTCTCATTGTGAGCATCTTGAAATTTTACATCAAATCGGCGTTGCTAGGGCTCATATATAAACTTCCAAAATTCATTTCACACCAATTATGGATTGTTAGAATGTCTATTTCAAATTAAACGTTTTTCATAACTGATTCTTGATGGAGTTTTGCTTTAAATGCTCATTTCTACGGTGCACAATGCGAAATCCTTTCATTGATCCATCACGATTTAAACAACAACAGCATTCAAAAAATTTCGTAAAAGATTTCCTTTTGTTGCATGTTTTGATCAACTAGATTATAGAAAAAATTTCAGCCTTTTAAAATATAAAAGATAATTTGGCCCATAAAAAAAAGAAAAAAGTGATTTTTTTTAAAAAAATTGTATTATTGCAAAGCTTCAAACCTTGCGATATAAGGAAAAAAACAACTAAATAACACCATTCTATTCCATAAAAGAATTTACACTCTAGAAACTTTGCTTATTAAAAGTTAATTTCAGATGGCAAATTTTCAACCCTTATAATATTAATATTACCTCAGTAGCTTTTTAAGAATTTCAGGTCATCTTATGTGGATTTTGAATTAACGTATTAATTCTCGTTGTTTGCGACATTTGTAATATTTATTGAAATACGGGCTTTTATGTTAAGTACTCAAAGAATACGTAATTTAAAATTATAATAAAGACATTACAAAAAAATTATAATAAAGACATTATTTTTCTCCAATGTGTAATGTGTAATTATAGAATCCGAAATAAACAAAGAAATTTTTTCGATGTTAAAACTTATTACTAAACAGCATCTTGAATATCGAACAACGTTCTAAAGATACCTTAAAAAGTGGTTTGATATGATTTTTATTTGAGGAAAGGGAGAAAATCGCTGTTATAAATAAGTATTTAATTATTATATTTAATATTCTGAAGATAATTAATGGAAATTAGGAAAGCAAATCATATCAAAAATGAATAATTATGACACGCCTATTTCAAATAAGTTAATAAATAATAAACATTTTTCGGCATTATAAAGATTATATGTGTCTAGAGGGGGGGGGACCCGTCTGATATAATCAGGTTTGAAATCTAAGGACAAGTGTACTCAATTCATCTTTGTTGCTTTGAACTTTAAGCCTAACTCTTTCTGAATGGCAAAGTATGAGCAATTTCTTTAAGCCTTTTTAAACCCAGGAACATTCGAGAAAGAGGGAGATGCACACTTAAAATTATTTATTATTATTATTATTCTGTTCAATCGTTTTCATTTCTCAAACCGTCTATAAAGAATGCGACTAGTAAGATCCACATAATGATTCCCACACAGAAATCGGTCCTCACTGTCTTTTTGCACAAGATTAATTCACATGAGACCAACTACTGCGCGCAAACGTTGTCCCTCCATTGTTGTCTCAATATTGCCCGCAGGTGAACAGTTGAGGCAGCGTCGTTGGGCTAATGGAAAACAGATGTTCCCAAGTGAAAACTATTTGCCACTGTGCTATTATCGTCACGCGATTTTCCTGAAGTAGGCGTGACCTTCTATTGCGCCCAATAGCTTTCTCTAAGCCAATATGAACGCCGGTCCACCTATATGAACGCCTATTTTAGAAACTGCTAACGGGTTTCATTCGTTCATGTAGAGGAACGTTCTTTTTGATCTGGACGTTCTAGAACAATAAATCGGAGATTAGTACAGCTTCCTGTTACCTTCGAGTTAACAACGCAGTGTTCACATCTGAAGTTTCGATAGCAAAAAATAAATATTCTGCATACGAATATTAAAAGATTGGAATATTTTTTTGTTCTTTAATTACGTTCCCAAAGCTGTGATTTCAACTGACGAGATGAGATTCTGCTCAGAGATATATCATCGAGAAGTTTCTTTAAGTTCACCTTCGGATATTGTCCGATGCAGTTTTATAGTTCAAGAAACCATTTCCCATTTGGATTTGGCTCTGCGTAAATCTGATATACTTTTGAGTCTCCCCTGGTATGGAATTGATTTTGATGGCTTCCGTTACTTTAAAGACGTTTTAATTAGCGAAGAAAGGTGTAGAAAAATTTTGACACCAAGTCGGAAAATCTTATACACTCTACATTTGGACATCCCCAGAGAGAGAGAAATAAATTTAAGAGACCGGCTGAATTGTCCTAAAAATTTGAGTATTAACTTCAGAATTCAACATATAGGTCAAATAGGCATCTTAAACAAATTCTTTATTGATAAATTATTTCAATTTTTCGAATATGCATGCAAAACGATTCAAAACAAAGTAAAATTGATGAACTGGTTATTAAATTTTGACCCCTTAAGCGATGAACTACGTTTAAATTACACTCAAATCGTGAATCACTTTGTTGATTGCATGCATCCAGGATTTAAAGATTTGAACTTTATAAAGGATTGTTTCTCCAAACTGGATTTCAATCGATGGTTGTTGTTATCAGCTGTAAAACCTGGAAGAGTGACAAATGTTCTGTATCAAGTACATCGCGTTGGAAGAAAATCGTGTTTGGGTTGGATTAAGGAATTTTTAAGAATTTGTCTCATGCACGAATCTTTCTTATATGTTGAAGAAATCTTACAATTCATTAACCATCCTATTTTCGACTATGATTTATGTCAGAATTTGATGACAATATGCTTTTTCTGGAGGTAAGTTCTATTTTATAGTTTAAATACAGTTTTTATTCTTTTATTTCTAAAATATTTTCTCTAATAATAATTGAATAAAATATTTTCTAATGATAATACATAATTAGATGATATTAATCACATAAGATAATAATAAAATAAAGACTCCTTTCGAAATAGCTAATTTAATATTATCCTGATAAAACCTGCTGATTATAAAAACATTTTTGTATTAATTTTTAAATGTTTTTTCCTTTAGTTTTATTTATTATATTATTTTACAAGCACTCTATTAGACATAAAATTTGACATTTAGCTCTAGTTTCGTTTATCTCTTAATATCGAAATAACACAAATTATATTCTATATTCATAAAGAAATAATTTGCTCTTATTTGAAATTAATATTCATTTTTTATTGCAGGATTACTCTATTATTTATTTATTTAATATTATTATTATTTTGCATAAAAATATTATTGTAAGCATCTGTTTCAGATAGCATATAGTAAAAAAAGGAGGAAAAGATAACTATTAATCCATATATTTATTTTTACTTTAAAAGATATATTTATTTTTATTTTCAAAGATATATTTATTTTTATTTTCAAAGATATAATTATTATTCCATATATTTAACGTTTTTTTTTAATTCATTTATTTATTCGATTGTCTTACAAGTACTCTATTTATCATAAAATTCGACATTTTACTAATCTTTATTGAGATCTAGTTTGTTCGAAAAACACAAATTATATGATATATTCATATAGAAATAATTTGCTATTATTCGAAATTAATATTCAGTTTGTTTTTTAATTCAGGGTTGCTCCTTTTTTTTTCTTTTTTGCCTAAAAATATTATTGCAAGCATCTGTGTGAGATAGCGCATAGCAACATAAAGCAGAAAACCAAAGATATAACTATTGTTCCATAATTTTACTTTCACAATTCTCCTTTGTAAGACGATTTAATTATAAATTACTTTGATCTTTCAAGTTGAGTTATTTGCTGTATGAATACCAATCAGTAGAATTTCATGCAAATAACACTTTTGGCAACTGGGGTATTTCAAGGCTGTTTCTTCTATCATTTTGATTTCTCTACGCCCTCCCAAAGAAATGTTTTTGTCGAAGACAAATATTAATATCATGCCTTATGTCATATAAAAACAATACTTTACCAATTTTGTAACTTCAACAATCAGGTTAAAAATTTTAACAACCGTTTTGATATAAATCTCTATTTTTATTTATTTATTTTTGATTTAAAGTTTTCCCGTTTCAGCAAACATTAAAAGTAAATTTATGAAAGAAGTAATCGTTGAAAAATGTGTGTCTGGTGTTTTCATTCTTAATTTTAACGAATGCCTTTTATAATGCATTGTGTATCTTTGTTTTCGTTATGTGTTCTAGTTTTTCCTAATAACAGTCACTTCCTTCGTAAGTGCTAAAATATTACGAAAATGAATCAAACTTTATTCAGTAATTTAAAAATTAATTAGATTTCTTGAAACATATAACATACATATTTTTAAAATATCCGCAAATGTTTTAACTGAAGCGATGCTTCTTTTCTTGTGTATTTGAATAGAAACATTAATATATTTCTTGCAAATTTCATTAATTTGACAAAACAAAATAGAAATTTTAAAAACATATTTTTGATAATGATATGTGTGGAACGAATTTTTTAATAAATGAAATAATTTTTTTAATTCAAAGGGGTTGTTGTTGTTTTTTTCAATTCTTATTCGGATTTTTTATATTAATATTTCATTTAATAAAAGAAGTATTTTGAAAATAGGACAATAAAGTTCTAAATTAAGTTTACATAAAATTTCATATTTTTTTTCAATTTGTATGTTTGTGAGTGTAAAAATGAAAATCTGAAATTTTTTCATGTTTAAAGTAAGATCTATTTCATTTAAAGTATTTATCTCAAAATAATATCCATGTTGATTATACACTTCCCAAATTTTTGACGAAAAAACAAATATGATTTGAAGAATAAATTAAACGATAATTGTTATATTTTATAAATTTTTATGAGTGAACTTAGCTAACCGAAATTTTAACCCCAAAGTCGCTTGAGCTGCGAAGATGTCAGACGATGCTGAGACATTCGTATAATCCCCCCCCCTTTCTAACTTGAAAGGAACGATGAAAATGTCGGCATTCGTCCTCAATAAGAAAGTGAAAGATTTTGCGCACAGTCTTAAAAATCATTTCGAATGACATTCTAAAAGGTGCTTTAAGAAGCATGTTTTGTGAAGGTCACTAATTGACCAGAGAGAATGACTTTTTACTAGCAATATCGACCTCACTCTGGTTGGACGAAGGAATTTATGGAGGCGATCTATTGGATTAGATCAGATTAGTAGTCGCATTCTTAAAATCTCCCCAACAAAATTTATTACATGTCTGCCGTATTAGATGAAGGATTTCATAAAAATTTGTTTTTTCCTCGAAAGATGGAAAACATTCGTGGTTATCGAAATTTCAAACCTTAACTCTGATTTGTATTTACCTCAAAACTTTCAACCCTTACCGGTGTTTACTAACCTGACCCATGTATTATAATCTATCCATCTCAAAACACATAAAAAGTTCTCAGTAATGATAACAATATTCAAACGGTTCATATTTAGACAAATTGTCCCGAAGAACAGCCATCTGATAGATACAAAATTTGAACTAATCAATGGAAAAAAATTAACAAGTTACCTGACAAAACAATTCAAAATGTATCATCTCCTTTCCATAATTATTCATTCCCAGTTGCATTATATTTCTGTTTATACATTGTAACACTGTGCTCAAATAAGTAAGGAAAGAGATTGCGAATTAAACGTAATCTACTTTGGAAGACTCTTTTCAACTGGTTAATTGCTCGATTCAGACAATTATCGATTAAACTCAAGCCTCTACTTTAGAAATTAGTTACAAGATCTATCCTGATGAGCAATCACCAAATTCGGGTTAAAGAATTTTGCCAATATCATTAAAAAATTGAAAGTTATCCATAACCTCAGAGTGAGAAGGAAGGCCCGAATTCTTGTTTAACAATCTTTTCATGGGTCAGACTTCGTGAATTTCATTCATTCATTAAGAGTTCTTAATTTAGATCTCCAACAGGGAACGACCACCTCTGAAAATGCACCCCCAGTGATATTAATCTTTATATTTAAGTTTTTGTGATCACGACAAATTTAACGTGCGCCAGACACCACACACATGGGAGAGTCTTTGGTCGGTGGGTTTGAATTTGCAGAACAAGGAATGCAAATCGAACGCCCCACCAATCAGGCTATCCCCTTCATTCTAGAAACATTTCTACTAACAAACTAAATGTGATTTTATGTTTTTAAATACATTTATATTTGCAATAATTTCTGCCTTTTTTTCTTTTTAATTAGAGATAGCGATCAGAAAAAGTTGGCGGAAACCCTCAATCTCAAGAGTATGAGAAGGAGAACATTGCTTTTATATCTTTATTGGCAGTATAAGATGCAAGCCGCACACACACCTGATGGTCCATTCGACTTTTCTGCTGCCCGTGAAAGCTTGAGGCTAGTATGGAGTTCAGTTCCAGACAGTTTCATAAGCTTGAAGGAGATGGAGAGAGTTTTTAACGGTGTTCTCAAGCCTGAAACCATTGCAGAACTTTACAGTTTTTATTCCAACGTCGTCCGAGAATCCCTCTCGGACGACGAGGGGGTTGCCGAGCCTCGGTCGTTGCAGCACTATTGCAGAACAACGATACGCAGATGTCTCTGGCAAAATGAACGTTGGCTTCCAGAAGGCATCCGAGAAACTGCTCTGCCAAAAAAACTTCAATCATTTTTAATGCTAGAATATTAGCATTTGCATATGTTTGTGCTTCTGAGCAAGTTAACATTCTTGTACTCATTTCACATGTTTGATTATTTCATTTGTGAACAGAGAAGTTTAATATAGGATTTTTTTTTCAATTTAATGTCACTTTTCTTAAACCTGCATTTTAAGAATTTGCACACATGTTTAAAGAAAATGATTTATCGTATCAGTATTAAAACTTCCATGTATATTTATAAACGCATAAAAATAGAAATTTTGGAAACTTAAAGCAATACGTTATATAATTTTCTTCCAATATTTGCTAATATACTAAAATCCTTTTATTAAATCATCAAGTTTTAGAAACTTTGAATTTATGAAAATTATTTTCTTGATTTACAGATTTATGATTATAAGATTAAATCTTTATAAAACTAAAATATTATAATGGTTATAAATATTTCCTTATTAGTAGGGAATGCCATTTATGATCAACTTTTGAGGTCTTTTTTCAGCTGTCTCAAGTCCTCATCAAACAGCCAATTAAAGAAATCACTCATAAATTAAGTGATTAGACAATATTTATATTTATTGCACTTAAGTCTTTAGCTTTCTGGCGTCATGCATTATCTTGAGAAATAGTCCGATGCTGATTCGAAACTAAAACAGTGAATAGTGCTAATTTTTTTTAATGTTTAATTCGATTCCTCTAAAAATGATTTATAACTTTATACTTCTAATTAAAAGGGGATAATATAATAATAGTGGGAAAAAAATACTTTAAAAATTCTTTCAATCAAGAAGCCCTATAGGGTATAAAATTGTTTTTGAAGAAATATAAACACCATGGAGTTATACATTTACATTAAAAAATATTAAATAACTAGAATTGGCATTAAGAAAAACATTTTTTATTGGTATTAGTGAGTAAAAAGTATATCCATTTACGCCTTTTTTTTAAGTTATAATAAATTCATGCCGCCTCTTTAACTGTGATCAACTCAAAATTATATTAAGAAAACTATAAGGATAAAAGGGAATTTCAAAATTGTAGTCAGAATTGTAAGTTTAGCAAAAGTAAACTTGTTTCTACAAAATTATTGGAAACAAACTTGCCTAGACATTTTATATAAACGTAAATATTTCTCATATTTGAACAAATTACAGAGAAAATTAAAGTAAGCGTGGCGATCATTTTCCTTCAAGTTAAACACCTGTAAATGCCGAAATTATATCGTGTGATTGATAATGACTAGAAGTTGAGCAAACCTGCCCATAAATAATTCTAGACCCAATGTACCGGGAGCAATAGAAAGGTTCCAGAAAGGAATAATGTACTAGAACAATTAATGTAGAACACGGAAACTCTTCTTATTGAAATGAAAAAGTATATTTATTTATGTAAGAATGAATTGTTTTATTCTGCATAGTTTTTGAAAATGATTTTTTGCACAATATATATTCAATTTAAACGAAATTAATCGCATGGATAATTTGTACACTAAAAATGTACCTATATCTGAAAAGAATTTCCTAAATTTTGAAGACAATTTACATTTAACTTAATAAAGGATTCATAAAGAATTAAATGTTTAATTTTTGTTGTTTTTAATTTTATAACTATCTGTGGTAAATATTTTAAATTAAATATGCATATTCTTTTTAATTAAAATTATTGCAAACATTTAACTTCTTGCTGCGAAAATTAGTTCTAGAAATACTTAATAAGTATTTCATTGATGTGAAAATCCTAAGAGAAGTATAAAGATCTTTGATACAATTAAATGCCTCAAGTACTATAAGAACTAAGAATTATTTTTAGGAATTTATATCCGAAATATGACTAGAAATAAAGTGGTATATTTGGTTTTATTATATTTCTTTTCAAAGAATTTTTACTTTAAATGTCATTTTGTGGTTAATTTTCTCCCCTTGAATAAAAATATACTATAATTATAAAAAAAAATATACTACTCATCTTGAAGTCAATATTTCAATGATTTCTTTATTTGTTTGATTCACTTCTGTTTTATAACTTTGCTAATAATTACCTTCTAAATACCTTAGAAACAAAAGTGATTTAAAAAAAATCTTAGATGCATTTTCTGCTTTTAAAAAAGAAATTCGAAATATTCAATAAAAATTGTGCTTTTAGTGTATTCATATGCTTTAAGTTATTAAAAAAATTAATCCAGACTGGAAAAAATTTATCTGTAAAGCTATCTATACTTTCCTTTCTTCAGCAATTTCTTTTATATCCCCATTATAATTTTTAAAAATATGCAATTATGAGTTAAGCATTTTTGAAATTTTACAACGTAGCATTTTCAATAATACTATTTTATTCACAATGATGATTTAATGTCGTTTACAAGGGGGGGATGAGAAAAAAACCAGTGGAGGGTTGCAATCTCTGCTTATTTTTTTTCCTCTATTGTGCTTCAACCGCTCTCATATATGGAAGAAAATTATATCATTTCTTTTTTTCGGGAAATTCCATGTTTTCTTTCATTCTATAATGTAAGGTGAAGTTCTTTTAATTAGTTCTTTTTAATTGTGTTTATTAATTTGTAAGACATACATAATTGATATTTGTAATCCTTATTGTTAAAAAATAATCTGCAAAGTATAAATTCATTATAGGCAAAATTATCATATCTTAAGTAAACAGATACTTTAATACAATGTGCTTTAAAATTTATATATTGGTAGATCTGAACATTTTGATTAAAAAGGCTGTCATTACAATTATACAATCCTATTTTATATTCGGTTCGAGATGGAGTTTTTTTGTATTTACTTGATCCATGCGAAGGGCTTACAGAGACTGGATATCTTTAGAAGATTAGTTCTTTTATATATGATATTACTTAATCTATTGACTGAAAGATTTTTCATCAGACATGGTATGATAGATTGGTTAAGAAAATCATTTAGCTCTTGAAGAATGCTCCTGGTTTTTTACTACAGAATGTAATAATATTTCGTAAAGTGTGTAATTCAATGTAAGGTACCTTAAGTAATATTCTGGAAACGTTAAGTCTTAGGGAATGTTTATTAAAGGGAATTGAGAAAATATTCTTCCCACTTAATGTTTTGTATCTCTTATCATTATCAGGTTGATGCTAACAACTTTTACTTAAAATTTAATGTGGTTGAAAATATTACATTTACTGAAATTACATTGCATTGAAAGGTTTCATTCTTTATTGTATGGATGTAAGCTGTGCAATAAAGACTTTCTTCTCATATAAATTATAGGAGAGAAATCTGCTTATAAATATATGTATTAAGTGAAAGCCGATTTCAATTGTCGGAAAGATGACAAAAAATCAAAAATGGTAGAAAATTGATCAAAAATGGTAATGAATGGCTTTTTTTTCGTTCTTTTTTCTCTGAAATTAATATTAAAATTTAATAATAAAAATATTTAAATAAAAATAATTAATTAAAATAATTTAAAATTATCTAAAAAATTGTGAAATATGAATAGAGTTAAATCTAAAATCTTTATCAATGGGCAAAATAAAATTGGAACTGTGAGAAAATAAATGGCAAATATTTATTTTCTCGCAGTTCCAATTTTAATTAAATTTCTGCATGTCTAACTCACACACACACACACACACACAGGATTACTTCAACTTGAGAAAAATGGCAAGAATGAAATGTCATATCTATGATGAAAAAAATTGATATTTTTCTCTTTTTTTTAGGTTAAACTTTTGTTAGATTAAAAGCAGTAAATCCAGATTCCAATATTCCAAAATTGACTTTGTAGAGAATCTTTTATCTTTAATATGTGGCATTCATACAGATTACAAGATCAGTGTGTAAAATCAAACAAATAGGCCTTTTCTTTTGCGAAATTAAAACTTCCTTCTCAAATTAATGTTTGGAGAGGTAGACGAATGTTTTTTTAACGATAAAAACATTTATTTTCAAAATTTTCATGTTTGGAAAATTGAAAATAAGTTTTCGTGCAAGAAATTTGTGCAGTTTACTGTTCATATGTTACATGCTCCTATTTTTAAAAGTTCTGCAATTGGTTCCATTTTCTACAAATGTATATTGTATGGTACCCATTGATTTAGTTATTTTTTATTGATATTATATTTAAACTAAGAAATGAAATAACTTTGTCAGTGGATATTTGATAAATGCTTGCTGATTGTCAAAAAGTCAGTTTTTATATCACATGAAAACAAATCACACATGTGCAAGCATTCATAAAATAATGTAATTCTATATAGATGTCGAAGTTGTTGATTTGGAACCAATTTTTAAGCATTTTAATTAATACAATACAGGCCAAGGTAAATAAATTTCAGTAAACCTACAATGAAAGCGCAATTGACACTGTTTAATGAGTTAGCGTAAACGCGACTGAACGCAAGTTCTACAATCCCCTACAGATAAATCTATTATATTGTTGTTGTTTCTAATGGCACTTGCCATGGACAAGTTAAATGTCGGCTGTCAGGGATTTTAAGCCAAATCAGTCATTTGTTTGAATTTGCGCAAACTAGGACCCAAGAGTACGACTTTTACTACTCAATCAGCACATTTATCTACACATCCTTTTTTACACGGAGCACAGTGCCACACCTTACAGATGGAACAAAGAAGAACAACTATGCCCGAAGCGGGATTCGAACCTGGGAAGTCAAAAAAAGCAGGAAAACGTGCTACCCCTGTGCCAGGATGCCGGCAAATTAACCATGTTCTAAAGGTCTCTCTCCGCAGGAAGGTCATGCTGCGGTGAAGAAGAATGGGGACACATATTTTTCTATTTATGTTTTTATCTTTTCGTTTCTACCTTTTATTCCTCTACAAAATTATCAATGGTTTAATTCCTCTAAGAACTACATATATAAATTTATTTTAATTTCCCATAATAAATAAAATAAAACGTTCAGAATAGTTCTTAATTTAACTATGTACGTACAGCAAAATTCCGTAAGTAGATATTGATTAAAGTTGATTCAGTTGAATTTTATTAAATAACTACAATTAATACAAATATGTGTATACATAAGACAGAATCACAATATTCAGTGACAAAATTGGAATCGAGTTTCCTTGCAGTTTTCCATTCTTATTCTTGAATTTCCCTTTCGAAACGTAACTCAATCTTAAGGCTAGGTAAGAGAAGTGATCAATAGTTGATGACAAAGATTTTAAGGAGAGAAATCGGAATTAAACCCAAAGCTTAACATTTCTTCCGATTATATAGTTTGAGGAAAATTCTTCATTCTCAGCACTAAGCCACAAATGCCGACTCACTCTCCAAAACCAATTGGATAAAACGTATATTTAAAGCAAAAATTCATCGTAAAAACTTTTGGTTTTCGGAAGAATTGAACATACATTCTTCACCTTCGCGTGAAAAATACTGAAATTATCGGATTTTACCGATTGAGCTATTGCCTATTGATTTCAATTTTCATTAAAAGTTGCTAAAGCTCTATTTAATGTATTAAAAAATATTTAAATTTAATGAATGAATTAATATTTGAAAAAAACTGCGTTAACGTAGAATTCCATCCATTAAAGGTTTTAAAAAATGAATTGAGCCAGAGCGGATGCCTAAAAAATATATATTAACGATTGAAAATTTGAACAAGATACATAAATATGCATAGGGAGAGTGTTGTTTTTGTTACTTATGGCACTTGCCATTTGGACAAGCCCCTCCTGATACATCGGCAGATTTAAGCCGAAAAGAGCGTCTCTTGCTTTTGAAGTAGCACCAACTAGGGCCAAGGGTACGTCTTAGCTGCACACGAACCCTATTTCCTTGCACAACCCCTTTTTACAGGGGGGCACAGTCACACATCACACTGATAGCATACAGAAGAACAACCATGCCCAAACCGGGACTCGAACCCGGGACTTCCAGATCATGAAAAAGACGCGCTACCTCTGTGTCAGAAAACCGGCAGGAAGAGTGTAAACTAATAATAGGAATTGCAGACACTAAACAAGTCATTAGGGTTACATAATCGTACAAATTATTCAAAATGAATTTAACGATTTCGTTAGCTTAATTTCAAACTACAATGAGATAAAACTTGTGTACATTTTAACAAACTGCAGAAGTCCGAAACTTGGTATTACGGCATTTTTTTCTTTTTAGAGTTTGAGGTAAGTCAATCTTAGTTGTTGCATTGTTTACATGCCTTCTGGTTGTCTCTTTCGCTATAGTTTAAGTCTGTCTCTACACACTCACTCTCTCACGCATTCACACAAACACACACACACACACACAGAAATTATAAAAATATAAAATTTTATCATCTGTCGATTAATGATCGCCATTTATGGTAATTTTCTCATCTGGTATATTCCTTTCAAAGCTTTAAAATTTCCAAAACTTAACTTGAAATGGGATGAATATGCATTTAAAATAACCTCATTTTTAGCCTCTATTCATTGAAAAGTGCCAAAATGAAAAAAATAATCATTCAAAAAGCAATTCAACTATGAGAAGACATTTATAAAATGATTACATTTTTCTAATGTGAAATCTAATATGCAATCGTAGAGTTATTTTTTTAAAAATAAATGTAACTGGGTGACTACTTTTTCGTGTTTTACTTTTAAACTGAAATTTAAAACCACAATCCACACAGAAGAATAAGTTAAACATATTTTAAATTTATGAATCTTAAATTTCCTATTTTACAAAAAAATACGTAAGTATATGAATCTGTTCATAAAAGACTTAAAATATGGAATAATATCATCAACGGAAAAGATTCAAAATACACAACTTGAAGAAATTGTAACAATTTTCCAACATTTGTTTACATTTAAAAAAGTTTTTTTGTTTCAAAAATTAATTAAATATTCATAATCAGTGCCCTAATTATTTTATATCAGGAGAATTATTTCAAAACATATATACACAAATAGAAAAATATATAAGAACTTAATCCATAAACTAGAAAAAGAATAACTAACATTTTAATTTTTCAATTATTTTTTATTGGTTCATTTCGGAGTAAAACGACTTTTTTGAAATATGCACTTCTACATTATTTATACATATTTAAATCAAATAAAGCATTTGGGCTTAAATAATAGGCAGAAAATTTTTAGATAAGAATTCATATTAAAAACAGCAAATTGATTTTTATTTATAGACATTTCGTTTTATGAAAATTTAAATATTTAAACTTGAAAAAAATTAAAAAATTCAAGAACTGAAATATGCTAAAAAGTAGCACAAAGAATAATGAAAAGAAACTTCATAAATGATATAAATTCATAATTATATGACGAAAATAATAGTAATGAAAAAAAAGTCACAGTCATTGTTGTATTTTGTAAGGGAACTATATTTATAAGATTGATATTAAAAAATCTACCAAAACATTATTTTAACTGAAATTTAACAATATACATGAAACATTTTGGAGGATTATTCAATAAAAATAATTCTCTTCTGGAACTTGCAATTCATTGCATTAAAATAAGCAATTGCAATAATAATTTCTGAAATGATAAAATAGATATATTATACTCATATCTAATTATAAAACATTAAAAATAGCGATTAAATTGGGATATACTTAAAAAAATTATCACTCTACTAATCTTCATATAAAAAAAATTTAAAACATTTTATAAATTTTGTAACTATCTATCGTTAACCACGATACAAATCAGGATTCAATATCAATAGTGCCAAGGGAAATAAATGTAATTTCATTTCGTTCGATGTTGGAAGAGTGTTTAAAATTCTATATATTTTTTCAATATGAGATCAATTGTATATAT
>JAOUZG010034200.1:10965-23187 GCA_026289955.1 Argiope argentata | reverse complement strand
GACAGTTTTTCAAATGAATTACATTTAGCACATTTTTGACAAATTTAATTACAACGAAACATACAATATGACGATCATCATTTCCCGCTACCATCTGGAATCGTTAAATAGCATGTTCTACAGTTGACCGTAGTGTGTTCTGAGACGTAATAAAAACATGCTGCTTTTTAAAATAGATAATTTTTTTTGGGATTTTCACGACTTACTAGATATTTTAAATGTCCCCAAAGCCAAAAGTCCCATGGATTTAGGTCTGGTGACCGGGCTGGCCACAGATCACGAAAGGGACGGCTCATGACACGTTCTTCTGTAAATTGATTATGGAGAACGTCCTTTACACAACAGCTAATGTGTGGAGGAACTCCATCTTGTATGAAAATTGTGCTCGAAAGGCATTGGCATGCTTGCCTTCTGAACAATAGTTATACTGAATTAATGATGCATATACCTGTCCGGTGATCGAGCATATTACCGGACCTCCCACGCTTAATTCCTCGACGAAATACAGGCCGATAATAAATTATGCAGAACCCCCCCCCCACACACACACATACACCATGCCTTACTTTTGGTGACTGCAAGAGACCTGCAAGATTGAGAGTGGATTTTCTCTATCCCAAATTCAGAAGTTGTGAGTATTCAACGAACCATCCAAATAAAAATGAGCTTCGTCTGTCCAGATAATATTCCACGGCCATTCTGAATCAACCTCAAAGCGAGCAAGGAACTGAAGTGAGAACCGATGTCGAATGTCGAAATCATTTGGAAGCAACCTCTGCACAAGTTGAAGCTTGTACGGATAATACTAGAGGTACTTCACATGCTCTTCTGCTCAGTTGAACTAGGCATATCCAATGCATCTGACACACTTCGGACACTGGTACTAACCTGTACATTCGAAGCTCTGTTCTCTTCCGCTTGAAGCACAACTTTATCTATTGATAGTGAGGAAACAGATTTTCTTCCTCTTCCAGAACGAACTTTAAACGATCTTATTTCTTAAAATTTAGCTATCATTGATCGAAGATTTTCAATAGTCAATGGACCTTTTCGTCTCCCTTTCAAAGTCAGATATTTCCGCAGAGAAACCTTTGCGGAATCATTGTTTTGGTAAAATAATTTAACTTACAAAGCTCGATCTGGTAACTGTAAAAACAACCTGATTAGCAATAGCGACATATAGAAATTTTAGCAAATTGTTTTAGCCATGCAACATCTATTCGATGCTGCGTGACTTCAATAAAAAATTATCGTTTTTGATTCCTCTTCTTCGTTTATTCAAATCTTTTGTTCGAAAATTAGTTTTGGAACAAGTTTTTGTGTTTCCTCAAACAAATTACCATCCCTTCATTATGTGCTATACAAAATTTCATAACTTTCTGAACAATAGTTTCGCCTGTAGACAACTTCAAAGTTGTGTTGTTTGATTATGGACATCCTGCGCACAATAACCTACTTTTGACTATAGGTTGCGCAAAGAATGAGGGGGAAAAACAAGAATTACGTAAGAAAATAGCTACTGCATTTGATTGATTGCATGTGCAATTCTCACAACTGGACTATTAATCGAATCTCGAATCTCGAACACATATCTCTCGATTTAACTCGATTGTTTAAAAGAAATAATTGATTGCGTGTGCTTTGTTCAAGATAAATACACGAATGTCTAAGAAATGACTTTAATACAAAATTGTAACAATTATCCTGCATTTTTTTGAGAAGTTAATAAGACATTTCTGAGTTTAAAACAGCTTTTCTTACTTTCTCGTTTACAAATTAAACTAAGAGAAAATTTTACAATCATTAAAATACTCCATGTCGAGATTTTGAAGAAATTTCCTCTTTCCTCACCATCCCGAGTCTAATAAACATATTTCGGCATTATATCTGTCATTTAGTCTGACTATGAACACGAATACTCAAATCCGATATTTAGATGGATGAAATTTGGCTTATTGCTCTTTGTACTAAACTTGCATATTTCTAACAAATTTTGAATGAAATCTGTTCCGATGAAGTCCGTCTCTACCTGGCTGTTCGAATAGAAGCTAAAACGATAACTATAAAATCGAAATTTAGATTTGTATCAAGAGTAAGTCCTTGTCAAATCTAGATTCGAATTCAAAGGGTCGATCTTAGGTCATTTTTGAATTCATATAAAGGCAACACTTCAAAAAAATTTCAATTTAGGTGAAGGAAATTTGGTTCACAATTTTAGTACCTAAAATGTAGATATTCGTCAGGTTTTGAACCGTAAGTTTGAAAAGCCTGAAAACGTGATAGTTCACAAACGCACTGATTTAAATATGTGAAATATTGTATAAGATCTTGTGTATCCGATTTTAGTTCCAGATTAATTTTCAGTTTCAGTCAGTGTGAGAAAAAGGGATTAAAATACATTTTCACTTTGTTTGCGATTGTATGAACCATTACCTAAAGATTAGTTGTCCTCATCACTGCCCCCCTCCTCCCCAAAAAAGACAACAACTTAAGATCGTACTCCAATAGGTACTTTCATAATAATTAATGGTTCGTCTATGATTTGTGTTCAATATTACACGAGTGCATTTAATAGAGAAATGTGCGAGAAAGTTTCAAAGAAATAACTCCTGCTGGTTTAATATAAGACATTTTGGGTTTAAACTGGAACTATCAAAAGACTTTAACTCAGAATTAATGCAGCGAAAATCCATATATGTATGGATTTAATATATGTTTTACAAGACTTTGAATCATCCTGGTGAGAAGTAGAAATTATTCATGAAATTAAAAAAATGATTTGAAGAAAGGCAAACTATTGATTATATTGGTTTAAAGCCCATATAGATATAATTAACAATAAAAAATATCTGATTCTTTTGCTAAATGGGTGACTCTTAAACAAGAAATCAATTTTAATGCTAGGATACTGAGATACTTAATAAGTTTAAAGCCTAGTCTACATTCAGCCAAATATAAGGCGGCCGACAGGCACCGCAGGCCTAGAAAGGATGAAAAAAGCTGCTCTGTTGATTGCAAGTAATTGTCCCAACTGAAAACAATACGCCTTTATATTGTTTTTTTTCTTATAATGTGTGCGTTTAATGAATTTGGCAGTTGATTTGGCGTGAAAAAATTGAGAAATCATCACGTATTAATTCCGAGATTTTTTTGCTTTTTGTTCCTTCTTATGCAAGATTATGTTTTTGTTATTCCTTTTATTTGTCATTTTTTCAATTCCTACTATTAGTTCACATTCCTTTTATATACATTTATATATCTTGTCCAAAATTTAAATTGTTAATAAATACTTTTTATTCATCCACTCAAGTTCAAATACATTTTTTAAAACTTGTTGTGGATGACATTTGATGTTAATACAGTTTTATGAAATATTATTTCATTAATTTGATTAATTTTTTTATTAATTAAAAACTAACTTTCCATCCAAAAATATTCAATTTCCCACGGTTAAATGAGTAAAATTTCAGTTTGTTTCCCCCATGCTAATGAGGTTAGGCATAACATGTTTTCGATCGATTATTTCAAACGATTCTTTTATATTCTTAGTGTTTGATGCATTTAAAATTAAACATTGTAAATTCATAGATTTTATAATTCATTTCATTCATTCATTTTATAATTCATCAAATTCATTTTGAAGTACTTTTTAATTAAATTAAAACTGAATAAAGGAAATTAAAAAAAATTCTGATATCTATTGCGTTACTCCAACTGGCATAGAAAATGCATGCATGGTTGATCTAAGTAGGAATTGACTTAATTTTTTTTATATATATTGCTTGTTTTCTATACTTTTCCAAACTAAGACAACTTTTTATTTTATCATTATTATTAATAAAATACCCATCATTTTACTACGATACGCAGTAAAAAAATTCAGGGGTGCCATAACGGTAATTTATAGCCAAGCATAGAATGCCTGAATCTATCTTTTGAAATTCTGGAAAACAAAAACCAGTTCCTCTATGGGCGGACGCTGCCTACTGGGCTTCTTATAATTGGCCGAGTGTAGACCCGAATAAGGATCTAAGTCTAAAGGATATATTTTAGAAATTTAAAGGTAGACTTGGAAATCACAACGAAAGCTAGATATACTTTTAAGATGCTGTCTGAAATAGACATTAAGAGATGTTATAAAAAATTCTTACTGAAACGAACTATTCATTGACTTTGGAAGTTTTCTTGTCTATCAAAATTGATTTTTCTGGAATTTTAATTAGAAAGTTAATGTATTTGTGGAGCATATTATTCTAAGGTTATATAAATAGCTTCTAAATTTTGATTTATTGCATATTTTTTGTCTTCTTTAATATATATTATTGTGAATTGCAAAAATTATTGTTACTGACGCTGTTTATTAGTTATTGTAAACTACTAATTATTATTGTTATTGAACAATTGACTTTGATATTAGATATTTTATTTACATTGGCATGTTGAGTGACTAAGATTGCATACTTGTATTTATTTTACATTCCCTTATATATGTGCCTTATATTATTTATTATTTGTACTTAGTATTTGTATTAGCATTAATCTCCTTATGCTCTTCGAGATGAATTAAAATCTAGATTAATTAGCATTGAAAAATGAAGATGAACATCATAAAAAACTTATAGAAACGAATATCTCTTTTTCTGTATGCAATTTGTTCATTATTTACCTTCTATTATTTATGATACAAGATATAAGACGCTTTTGAAGGTCAAGTTTATAAAGACTAGAAATAAAAGAATGATATATTTTAGGACGCGATTGCCAAGTAGTAAGGTTTCAATTTCAAGGTCGAAGAACTTCAGATTCGAAACCTGACTCCATCAAAGATCCATCGTGTGTGTGGGTGGACGATAAATCTGTTGTATGGAAGTTTGAAGTAGCGATGCCAACGCAGGTATTATCCTCGTCATCTGATTGGACTATGCTGACCTTTCCAAAATAGTCATATTATTGCTTTCAAACGGAACATTAATATAATTTATTAAACTAAACTAACAACTACATTTAAGTTTGCCATGTTATAATCCAAAAGAAGTTTATTCCCTTTTTATTCCTTTAGTGATTAAATTGGAAACAATTTAAACCCTGCATTGAATAAAAAGGGATTGATTATTTTTAATTTACATCAAACAAACAGAAACAAAAAAATATATTGTTTCTCATATATTTTTTTCGAAAAGGAACAAGTCTTCAGGTTTCTTTCGAAACATGAAACATTTTCAGTGGAAGCCCTAAGAAAATAAATCAGATAAAAAAATGAATAAATAATTTTTGTAAAGTAAAAAAGTCGTTAGCAAATTAAGAAGAAAGTACATACCAAGAACACCTCACGATACGACAAAAACCACCTTTTTTGCGCGTGAAATCTGAAGAGTTTATTTATATTTAAATGAGTTTGCCTTGACTCATCAGAAAGAAAAGATAGTGGTCATACTCAAACAGCGCAAGAAGTGACGTGGGGTGTCTCAGAACACATGTTCTAGTTCACTATCCATCCAGGTGACTTTCATGCACTTGCTTCTTTTTTCGTTCGAATTTTGGCAAAACAGTGTTTCTGGCACAGTCACGGCACTACGGACAAAGAATTCGTTCAATTTCCATTTCTTCTTGAAATGGGCACGCAAATCGTTCGATGGCTGCCCTCCACCAGAATATTTCATTTTTTTATTTTTCTCATTTTGCATGATTCACTCACATTTCGAAGATTTCCATCACGATAATCTGACAAGGCGTCGTGTGTCTGCTTAATTAATTCAATCTATAATTCATCGAGATAGGAACGGCGGATTTCTTTGTTTTGAAAATCGGTGAACTGCTCATCCTATGCCTAAATACTTAATATATTTCGTTAGGCACTCAAAAGAAAGGAACAAAAGTGCGTTGATTAGTGGTTGTATGTACTTTTCTTTTTTTCGCGTTTACTAACGTAAGACATATTTAATTTCTCTGAGCTTAATATCCTTATTAGTGATATCTCTGATATCTTAACGATGTTAATCGATATTCTGAATGTCAAACAGCCTTAATAATACACTAGAGGGAGTGTAGTAAGGTTTGGAAACCTTTTGTGAAAATTGGGATTGAATAAATAAGAGGGAACATGGTAGCAAATAAAAATAATACAATACATTCTAAAAGGCAGGAAAATTCAAATGAATCAGAAACTATTTACGCACAACTTGAGGAAAAACAACAGGCTAGACCGCAGCCAATTCTCGTATACATACTCTTCTGATTATTCAATTTTAGAAGAAATAAAAGACATAGCAAAAAGAAAAAGATGGCCCAGAAAAGAAATTGTTGCTGATAAGATAATTATTTTTGGAAAATTGAAAGTATTCGAAATCCTTCTGCTTGCACAACAAAAAATTTTTTAATAACGATTTAATTGACTACGGCACTAAACAGATCATGCATTGTTTGTTACAATGTTTTAATAGAGAAATACCAATACTTCTTTTGGTAACTACTAGTAAAACGATTAGTTTTATAATTATTAAAAGATTTCTGCTAAAAGTTTCAAATTGTTACAAACTTGGTTTGTATTTTGAGGAGACATAAACTTTTGCAATGAAATCTGGTGGTAATTACAAACTAATGGAATGTAGAAATTGAAGAAGTCTCATCTGCCTTTGATGATAAATGCATATGATATTAGTGCGCAGTAAGTAATTTCCTATATTCTATATTCTAAATTTATTCTATATTCTAAATTTATTCTATATTCTATATTCTTTATATTATAGAATATAGAATAATATTCTCCTCCTTTCGCCCAAAATATATCAAGTTCTTCTCACTTCTGAAATCGAAATTCATACTAAGAATGCATATATTTTTACGAAATTGTCATGCTGCTGCCTAGCAAAGTAAGTTTCTTGATAAGGAAGTAATTTTTTAGATAGCTTTAACGGATCTTAAATGAATGACAGATGAAATTCTTCAGGCTTGACAGTTAACTTGGCGATCATTTGGCGACTTGTGAAGGTAGAAGAAATTGAACCCAAACATAATGCAATCTGTAGGTTTCTTGCAATCAATTAAATTAAAAATGAAACAAACTGTCATTGAAACCAATAAAAATCTAAGAAATTACGCTTATATTCGTCTTTAAAATTGTAATATAGTAATAATTTTCAAGAGTAATTATATTAGTAATTTTTCTTCTTTTTCTTCCTCAGATAGGTAAGGTTATGTAAGAAATTGATATTTTATTAAAATATATGCTGAAGAAGTTTGATGTGGGAAATAATCAATAATTAATAATAAAGAAATATATTGAAGGGCTTTTTTTATTGATTAGTGTCGATCTATGTTTATATGAGGATCAATTTAAGTTTCTTGGATTTGGAATCAAAGTATGGAATGTTTCAGGCACTATTTTTGCACTTAGTAAGCATTAAATATGTCTAAGTAAGATGATCTCATGTTGGCGGTATTTAGAATTCTGCAAAAGGCTTTGAAAATTCATGTCTTATTGTTACTTTTCACAATAACTAGTTGTTTTTAACCATTATTATAATATGAATATCGTAGTGGAATAATTCTAAAAAATTATAATGCTGATTTATTTACTTAAAGTTTTTGCTTGTTGAGATATACATCTAGTACAACAATTTTGCTATAGTTGAAAAATGAAAAAATAATCGACAAATTAACATCGATTGAAGAATTTAATTACACTGAGTATTGTAATTCAAATTATTTTAAATGCTAATAAAACATTGTAGAACTATTTTAAAGAGAATTAATATTTAATTTTTAACAATTCTTATTTAATTGATTTATTTTAATTAAACTCATCTACTGAATCGTTATAAAATATAAAATTTAAAACATTTACTCGAGTTTTTGAGAATCGTTTGCGTATTTCACAATTTTCAGTTTTAATATTGTTTTGCCATTCTAACGGAATTTCTAAAGATATCTTTTTATTTTTGTTGATTTTCCTTGATAACTTAATATGTCAGTGATTATTCACGAATGGATATCTGATGAATGGAAGGATTTAAAATATGATCTCACAAATACTATCATACATGATGAATTCGAGAATTCGATGCTTCATGGTGGAATATAAATCCCATCGATAGAACAATTCTAATTTTACTAAAGAGTTCCACCGTTTTTTATAGAAACTTCTAAATTCTACTTATCCTGAATGTAGGACTAGTTGAACTATGTAAGTTTATTTGTTCTTTAAAATTTCTTATTTAAAACATATGTCTTTAGTACCTAAGGAGCATGCTTTCTGTTTTGTAAGAATTTTATTGTTCGTGGAATTCTTAATTTTATTACGCTTATACTATTACCAAAACTAATGTAACTTAAACAAAATATATAAATAATAGAACATAATTTGAACATTTCAATTTAATTTAATAATTAGTTACAGAAGGTTAAGGTAACAAAACTACGATTAGTTCCATGAGAAGTAATTAAAATAGAATATAGCATTTTATTTTAAGAAGATTTATAACTAAAATAAACATTCTGCTCGGAGATTAAACAAAGTACACAGTGATATTTTGGAATCCACTTGGTACTTGTACTTTCTGCTCGTAATATCACATTATTATACACACAATATGGATAATTAATCGCTTGTGGTTTTCAAGTGACTAATATTACAAAAATTGTTCCAACTATTTGAAAACTAATAATGAAAATTTATCACAAAATTGATAATTTAGCTTTATGAAATTGTACAAAATTTTTAATTTTTTACAGAGTTCTTAAAAATGCTTCTATAAATATTGAGGAAAATATAGCGGTTTTTTTTTGCTGTACTACATTGTCAGAAGAACTATGGATGTCTCCAAAGATTAAAAATAATGTAAAATTCTTTGTTAAAAAGAATTTATAAGAAGTAATATTTGTTTATATAAATAATGATATTTAATCTTAATTTTATAAATTATATGATTTAATTAAAATGAATAATTAACTGCAGCTTATTTTCAATTGTCTTTATCTTAAGACTAAACACCATACAAGATAAAGTATATTATAATAACAATAGATATAACTTATGATAACATTAATTTCTATAATTTCTAAGAGGTTCACAATTAAATGAGGCCCTTGAAAGTTTCTAATATGAAGGGATGATTCATTAGCACAAACAAGAGATGCTTCATTTTAACTGCAACTCACTTTCACGAGTGTAAATAACATGCATATATTATTTCTATTTAACGTTAGTTTTGCATTTTTAAAAACACTTTCTCACTCTTTCAACCAAGCGAAACGATATTTCAAACGAAGCAATTCCGGCATATTTATTTAACGAGATAATAGGGGGGAAAATTCGATAAAATGTTATCGGAAAAAATTGTATATGTGACATCAAATACAATTTTTTTCTTCTGTTAAACCCTATTTGTTTGTCCTTTAAAGAAGTTTTTGAGTGACAGGTAAATATCGGACGATAATTCTTCAATTGGTATACTTTACAATCGATGATAAGAACTGTAAACAATGGCGGATAACGATCACATTAAAGGAATCGATTTGAGAATAAGTAATTTCATTTGTGTCAACTTCAGAATAGTGTAGATAACTATTAAAAGCATTTAGAACCGAATTACAAAAAAATCTATATTCAAAAACATCAATTTTATTAAATATAAATGAATAATTCCCATTTTTTTCCATTTGTTAATCATAAATCAAGGAAAAATATTCTTATATATTTTTTTATTTTTTTCAATTTAGTGAAAATGGTTTATAAGTAATTATTTATTTAAAATGAAATGTACACGTAGAAAAGTTTTCGTTACAGAGTGCATTACAAAGAGAGCGTCTAGGAGACAATAAATAAAAACTGGTATTGTGAACCATAAAATTATTATATGACGCTTTAGGAATTTAATAGGGTATATTTTCAATTTAATAATTTAATTTAAAGAAATTATTAAGAATTTAAAGGTTGTGAATTCTAAATCTTAAAAACATTAAAAAATGTAAAAGAACGTTGTGAGATTAATATTTTCATACTTAAAAAATTAAAAAGACAAAAATTTAAAAGCTAAATATAATCAAAAACAATCATTAAAAAAAACTCTAAAAGCACATTAACACAAATTGAATTTAAAAAGTAGATGTATTAAATTTTAAAAACTTTTATAACACATTCAAAAAGTGGATATATTGAATTTTAAAAACTTTAATAACGTATTCGGGATTTAAAAGTTCTAAACTTTAATTTCTAAAATGCAAGTAAACGCTTTGCAAATATCGTGGTCGTAAAAATATTTTATAACATATTCAACAAATTTATATAATGAAAAGTTATCTACATAATCAAACTTGATAGGCACATTTGAAATAAGCTATTAATTCTAAACATTCTGTTGGAACAATAATTTAGGAGATCACTGTAATTAACTATATGTTATCGCATATGGATAACTGTATAAAAAAACCAAACTCAAGACAGATCACTTCTACGTTTTACATTAAGAATTCCAAACTTATATTATTATATGGGTGAGCTGAAAATATAACATGAGAATAAGAATGATAATTTTTATATGTGGTAATAACGCATGAATTTGGTTTGTATTTACTATTGAGATCAAATTTCATTTTTATAGTAGCAATTTCAAACGCGATTGTATTATTCAGGATCAGGCCCTACAATATTGAAATCCAGAAGCTTTGAATCTTGCTCATTAGAATATTCTATAGTTTTCTATTAGAATTTATGATTAAATAATTTTTTTCAAAATGTACCAATGACATGAAACCTATAAATTGTATTTACAAGTTAGTGTAGGAAGAAATAAGGAAAAAGGACAATAATAAGAAAAGTTATAATATTAGATGTTCAATTTTTTTTAAAAATAACACAAGAATTGGTGTGAATGTACTCATTTAGTTCTTGAATTTTGTTGTTGTTTCATATGTATTAGCACGAAGAGAAAATACTATAAATTCCACACAAAAAATATATTTAAAGGTTTTAACAACACTCTAAAAATTACATGAATGAATTACCTGAATCCTTAAATTTATTTTTAGAGTTGCGTCTGTATGGATGTGGGCATAATAAATATTTCAAAATTGCAAAAGGTGAATAAAATTTAATATATGTTCTTCAAACCATAATTGTATATCTGTATCAAATTTTTGGTTTAACTTTACATAAAAAGATATCTATTTTTCCAAATCGCATACACTATTCTTATTATAAAACGAATTTGTAGCAAATCATATTTTTTTAAATTAAAAAAGAGGGAAAAAGAAAAATATTTTCGAATGGTTATTTTTCATCAAATTAAAGATATGATTTCAAACGCAAGATGTCTAAACGAATGTAAAAATGTGAGAATATCGAAGGTTAAAATTAACTCAGTGAGTTCAAATACAAACTTATATCTTCGTGTACGTGATTCTTTAGCCTTGACCAGTTATCTAGTCACTTATGGCACTTTTCCAGCTAGCTGACAGGCCTGTCAGCAATTTAAGTCGATTGAGCGTCTCTTGTTTCTCCGTAGCGCCAACTACGTCCAAGAGTACAACTTATTTACACACACATTACAACCTTTTTTCGGGGTGGACTTCCTTCGTGGATTTCATTCGTTCATCCACAAATCGCAATCTAGATTTGGAACAGAGATCAATAACCTCTGACCTTTTACCCCTAGTGGTATTACTCTGGACATAGAGGACTTAGTAACTGCGACAGATTTAATGTGCTCCAGCCACCACACACACGGAGAGTCTTACCACCACAAAAAGCTCGCATCCCAAGGGATGTGAATCCAACGCTCTACCAACCTGGCTATCCCGGTTATTTCTAATCTAGTCTTGGAGTAACCGAATGAATGATCTAGTCTTTTAGTGATGTCGATATTTCATCGATCATATTTTGAAGGATATGCATCAAGATGGAGAAACACTCTACGGAGGAATCCGGTCTAGTACATTTAATTTTTAAATACACACTGTAGTTTCGTAAGAGTGCTAATGAGATATGATTCCCAATCGATGCTGTGGAATTTATGTTCAGATGAAAATGCATCATTATTTGTAATAATATGAATAGTCGTGGAGGATAATTGAGATGGATTCCACATCTGTGTGCTGTATTACTTAAGAAAAAGTGAGCATTATAAAGTACAAAGTTGCATAGTATATGCGGTATCTTTTGAAGGCTAATTAGTTTCTAGATGTAAAGTCTTATAGTATGCATTGAGTCCAACATTATATTATATT
>JAOUZG010034195.1:306551-318627 GCA_026289955.1 Argiope argentata | reverse complement strand
TGATCTGTATATACGATACGTAGATGATCTGTATACATCGACGTGATCTGTATACATCGACGTGATCTATATACATCGACGTGATCTATATACATCGACGTGATCTATATACATCGACATGACATTTTTTCTTATATGTGTTGACCACTACTCTTTTGATAATTTCATGGTTTGGTGGTAGTTGACCAGGTTTCAAAAATGTATCATTATCTTTCCTTTTGGTAATTTTGACCTTTAATCGAAGGATTCCTTTCTCATCTCTAAATGCTTTGCAGAGTTTTAAGTCGATCATCATTCTCAGATGAAAAACACTCATTTTTAATCGAGCTTATTAGCTTCTCTTCAGCTTCCTGGAATTCTGAGGCAACTATTTCTCCGTATCTTTTTTCTTTTGGTCTCACTCAATTGTGTTGAAATCGGAGAATCCATGCTATGTCTAACAATGCTTTATTATCTGTAAAATTTGTTGTAGTACCAATTATTATTTGGATAGATTTCACTATTTCTTAATGTGTATGAGGACTTCAACTTCTCCTTTTCAATATCGTCTTCATAGTAAGAATTATTAGCTACATCTGTAAGATGTTTGAACTCAAAAGTATCAGGATCTTTCATCCATTTAGAACTTTCCCACCATTTTGACGATAGGAATTGTTTTGCTTTAAAACCACGCGATGGCGAATCTTCCAGATTCTTTTCACCAGACACATATCTCCAGGACGTGGGATCATTTAGATTTCGCATCTTACTCTAGCGTACAAATACCGTCCAGTTATCATCTCTCTGTATCCACGCCAACACAGTGCTCGAATCACTCCAATAATATCTCTCGATATTCTCCCATTATAGAACTTTAAAGATAAAATTCGTCAATCATTTAACATTAATAATAGCATCTAAAAGTTCCATTCTTGGAATCGTGGCTCCTTTCAACAAAGAAACTCTAGATTTGGAAGTCAAAAAAAAAAAAACTTCGGTTCGATCCTCTTTTTTAATTCTTAGAAATACCACAGCTGCATACGCATCTTGACTGCCATCAACAAAAGTGTGTATGGTACAATTACTGATATCTTCTTTAATTATTTGAACATATATAGGCACTTCTAAATCTTTTAAGCATGTTAGCTCATAAAACCATGCTAAAAACTCTTTTCGTAACTCGAATTTCATGTCTTCATCCCAACTTATTCTCTTTTTTACCCCGCTTTCTGTAGCATTAATGTCGGACTGAGCATCACTGGAGATACGAAACCAAATGGATCAAACATTTTGTGAACTATAAATAACATGTTACGTTTAGTTACCTTTTCAGTGTCTGCATCATTCATCCAACTCACGTCAATTTTTAACATGTCCGAGTCTTTATTCCATAATAAACCCAGAACGTGTGTTTCTACTTTCTGCTTACTTTCGCATTGACCAACATAATCCCATTCTCGAATTTCATACCTTCCTTTGGATATACGAGTTGTTGATTCTTGTATAAATCTTTTCAGTTCTTATTTAATATCAACACTGTTGACAACATTATCAACGTAAAAACTTTTCTCTGAATTTAACTTCATATTCCTCACATCTTCTAATGTGATAGTCAATCACTAAGGCTAACAGGAAAAGCTTACATGTTACATCAAAAACTACTCTGGTATGTCGAAAATACTTCGATTTATTTTGCTTTTCATTGTCCCACCATAAGAAACGAAGATAATCCCTTTCTTCTTCGCGGATGCTTATTTGACAGAAAGCTCTTCTAACGTTTCCAACCACACCAAATTCTCCCTCTCGAAAATGTAACAGAAGGTGAGACAACAATTCAATTAAATTCGGTTCACGTTCCAAGCATTGATTAAGGGACGCGTGGTTAGGGAGTCATGCCGACGCATCAAAAACTGGTCGAATTGGAGTAGTAGCACTGCTCGGTTTCAGCACAGGTCGATGAGGCAGATAATTTCCGTAACCATGTATTTCAGTTAGTGGAACTTCTTCTATGATGCCAACTTGCAAAAATTTCTTCGTATTTCAGATACAAATTCTCATTCTTAAGTCTGGAGGTAGTGTATTTCAATCGTCTTTGAGCTAAGTGTAAATTATCAGGTAACGCCGATTTATCAGCCCAAGGTAAACAAACTTCACACCGCCCATCACAATTAATTTTCAGTCTCTAAAAAAGGTTCTTTTGTCTGAAGGTCAACTTCTTGCCTGGACTTCTTTGCAATAGGATCATCGATTATAATCAAGTCTTATCACCATAAATTAGATATATCAAGCTCATTTACAAACAGGGACGTTACAGTCATCGCCAAATTTGAGTTTTCTTTTGGGGTTTCTTCTTCGGGTACTTTTCCCATTAATGTCCCTCCTAAGTGGGGTTCAACTGTTAAAAGACTAGATTTCAGCATTCTTCTTTTTCCAGTTAATATTTTCTTCATAATATCGGCTCCAATAAGTATATCAATCGATCTGCTGCTATCATTTACTTCAGATAGAATAATATTATCTTCTTCCATTTCTCTTATCCCAGATCCGTCACAAACGGGTTGAGCATCTTCACAAATTTTGTCTTGATGCAATGCATCAAAATTGCGATCGAATTTTTCATCTAAATCCCTTAACCATATTTTGTAGCAATCATGTGTATATGTTTGCTGGAAACATCTCCAAAAAGTGAATGTACTAGTTTTTCATGATGGAGAGAAGGATAGTCCATCACTTCGTGCAACATGTTTTAAAATGTAAGATCTATGTGATGCGGAATCGAAAAGTAATCTTACGTTTTTCTTTTTATCTCCAGAAACCAGCACTGCCTTTAAAGTCTGTAGAAAAATTCTAGTATTACATTTATTTAAATTAGACTTGCTGACGTTATTTTCAACTTGCGATTTTTCTTCATTTTTCTCAGTCTTTTCTGTATCCAGTTTATCACATATCAATATCACGTTTTTTAGAACAAGTAAAGCATCTTAAAGTAGTTCGCCAATTTTTAATTGCGTGTCCGATACCCAGACATGCAAAACACCAACGTTTTTCCTTAACAATATTCTGCCTTTCCTCAAAACTCGTTTTTGAGCTAAAACACAATCAGAACTCTTATGTTTGCCATCACAAAATATACACTTGCTTAATCTCTCCTCAGCATCAACAGAAGCAGAAGATGTAGGATGGTGACTCCAAGCTTTCAAGAAATCTTCATTAAAGCAGGATTCTACCATTGGGTATAATATTGAAGCACATTTATTCGTTGTGACTCCTATAGTCTCTAAAGCTCTCATATGTGATTCCAGTTTAACATATAAAGATGTCACAGAAAACTTCTCATTTTTATGCAAAGGAATTACTAATTTCAGATGTTCCCTGACGTACAATTCTACTAATGAATCATTTCTACCGAAAAAAAGCTTTCAATCTTTCCACTGCTTTGGAATAATTGGCACTCGTTGGCGGAAAACCTTCCCCTATTTTTCCCCTAGCACGAGATCCAGAAACAATGGCTTGAATTAAATATTGAAAGTTTTCTGAAGTTACGTCGCCATTTTTATGAATATGCTCTCTGACTCCAAAATGGCAATCAGTCTTAAATATTTCCAGCAAATTTTCGAAACTCTAATTTTGGTAAATGAAATTTTCTCTTAGAGTTATTTTCAGATAACTGTAAACTTTCACTTACTTCTATGTTAGAATGAGCCTGGATTCTCGCCGACTCCAGTTCATATTGTCTGTCTTTCCTTTTCTTCCACTTCATGCTTCCGATCTCAGTTGATCCGTAGAGAACATTACCCCCGTGGCACACTTCTCAAAATTGTCATCTCCCCGCGCTCATATGCGTCCTATCTCCCGGAGGAAGATATCCTCCAACAACATCAAGTTGCCATATTTGGCGCTAAATATCCTTGGCGGAAAGGGGGTGATGCTCTCTCCTGTAGCACCACGATATCCAACAGTCATCATTAAAACAGACGGGACGAAGTCTGAATCCTTTTTATGCTCATCGCTATTAAGAATTAAATTCTTTAAGTCTGAAATTGTTGCTTTTTCTGGTATTACTTCCTCAATATCTTCTGCAACCAGTAACAGATCTTCTTTCTTAAATCCTTTAACAGTACCAAACATTATGATAAAATAAAAAAGTCCTGTCTCTGAAGCCAAAAAATGTTAAAAACTCCAAAAATTTCAATACAAAATATAATTGACTCGAAGCGTAAAACTTAACTTTAATTTTAAAAAACCAAATCATGTACTAAAACATTTTTTTCTTTTTTTCAAAAATAATATCTATACATCCGGTCACATGACTCGCTAGACTGCTTTCACGTTCCCGGTTTATTAGCACCTGCGTAGATAAAAATAAAATGATAAACATTTCATTACATCATATTTAGCAGGCGCACTTTTTAGAAAGTCTCTCTGAGAATTACAAGCGCTGTACTAAGCTGGAAAAAATGTACAGAGTTACTGCATCTGCTATCCAACAAGTAACTTTGGTCCATTCAACATCGGGCAATGATCCAGTGATACAAACTTCCACAAACTCCAAATCGAAGACAAAGACCAGAATCCCTTTATTGACTTCATGGAGGCTGCTTCCCTAGGAAAACCAACCCGGCAAGATGTGAGACATTGCGGTCCTGATGTGATGAAATATTGGTCCATCTGGAATTCTCTGTACCTCAGGAAAAGAGTACTTTTCCGGAAATGCGGAAATTTTCAGACGATGGGAAATATTTGAAGTAGAAAATGGCGTTGCCACGTTCCCTAGCCGCCAGTGTCTTAGAGGAGTTTCATAGCAACCGGACAGGTGGTCACTTTGGGATTCTGATGACTCTGCATAAGTTACGAGAACGATTCTTCTGGGTCAAATAGAGGTCCGACGTAGAGAAGTGGTGTAGATCCTGTGATGGCTAAGCCTCCCAAAAGGTACCAAAAACTAGAACTCACAAGAAGCTGCAAAAGTACAACTTAGGAGCACTCTGTGAGTGAATTTCCCTCGATGTGTTAGGCTTATTGCCTCGCACAGCCGATGGCAACAAGTACAACGTCGTTGTGATGCATTACTTCAGCAAATGGTCGGAGGCCTGCCGAATTCTCGACCCAGAAGCAACCACCTTAGCAAAAGTCCTATTAGTAAACTGGATCTCACGATTCGAAGTAATTCTCATCCATTCCTATCAGGGTACTAATTTCAACTCTGCGGTCTATACAGGACATTAAGCTTCTAGGCCTGGGAAAGACCAGGACAACGCCTTCACATCAACAATCAGATGCCATGGTGGAACGATTCAACAAGACCATCCTGAATCTCCTGTCCCTGTTTATATCCCAAAACCAACAAGATTGGATCTAGAAGTTGCCATTGTTCCTTCTGGAATACCAGTGCCGCTTACACTCCATCACAGATCTTGCTTGAACGAAATTTGAGACTACCATATAACCTGATCTCATGACGACCACCAGATCCACCTTCTTCACCTGAGCAGTATCTGGATGACTTACAGGTGCAGTTACACAGCGTTCATCAGTTTTCCCGAGACAGGATCGACATCGAAACGAAGCGCATTGGACTTTCACCACAGACGACAAAAAGCGGCTTTGGAATACTAAACGTCGAAGAGGACTCTCCCCGAAGCTTCAAACTTGGTGTGAAGGTAAAAACTCTGTGCTAAAACAGATAAACGACGTCATGGTCAGGATTCGACGAACTCTGTCAAGTACGTCCAAGATTGTACACTATAATCGTTTATTACGGTAATAATTAATTTCCTCTTCTTCAGGAGTGCAATGCCCGGCACGTGCAGTTTTTAAGGAAAGGGCAATGTTATGAAATGTGTGTAAATTAGATGTAAATATTATAAATATGTATGATTTTTGCGCAAATATTTTAAATATTTGTAAATAGTTTAATTCTATAAAATTAATTGTAATGGAATTGTGCGTCAGCGAGACTTCAAGAGGAATTTCAACAAATGATCACCCTATTTGTTTCATTTGGCGATATAGGTGTCGCAAAAACATGCAGTAGAAGCTTAGAAATAAATATTTGTTCTCAGAGAATGTTGAAGAAAGTTCCGCAGTTCTCTGGAAAGAGAACGCCATTTCTGCATTTGCCCCGCCCACTTTAGTGGGAAGCTATTTAAAGGCGTCGCTAAAGGAGAGGAATCAGTTCAGTTCGGAGAACGAGCTACGTTAGTTGGCTTAGCTTTAGAGAGTCTTCTATACCTGCATTCTATAGCTATAACCGAAATTAGCGGATTAAATAGAGTTAATTCACTGTGAATTTGTAGCGGGTGCTGCATATATTTAATATACGTCTTCCTTGACAATAAAGTCTGCATCTTCGGATCGTCTTGTGAGATAATAACAGTATATAATGCAAGTGTCCTATTATATTTTTCTGTTATAATAGCTGATTATCAAGATTTCAATGATTTTTAACAGAGTCTAATTATCCTCGTAAGGGAGATAGGACAAAACATTTCCGAAGTAGCGATAGAATTTGCCCACACGATCATTTAAAGAGTGTACTTCGAATATCAGGCTTCTGTAACACTTCAAATCTCTGAAGCGGTGATGCCGGAGAAAGGTCTTGATAGAGCGGAATCATCAACGGTAAAAAAATCGTTATACGAGAGAGGTATAACACTTCCTCAAGTTGCTGCTGGTTTTAATGCATCAACGGGTATCAGCATACGAACTGTACAACATACCTTAATTAGTAAGGGCTTTCGCAGCCGCAGACCATCTCGTATATCATTTTTGACTTAACGACACAAAGGTATGCGCCTTGCCTGGTCTTGCCAACATCATCATAATTGGAAAAAAATTGTCTGGTCAGATGAGTCACATTTGCAATTATGTCGGGTGAATGTCGTGCACTGGTGAGGAGAAACATCCATGAATCACTCCTATCTACAAGGTACTGATCAAGTTTGGCATAGGCTATGTAATGGTGTGGGGCATGTGCAGTTGGCATGAAATGGGACCACTGATGCGTCTAGACTCGACCCTGACAGGTCAGTGGTACGTTATCAATCTGACCACCTGGTACTTTTCATGTCCAGTATGCATTCCGATGGACGTGGATATTCCAACAGAATAATGCGTCACCCCATAGGTCTACAGTAGCTACCGAGTAGCATTTTTCTGAATTTCGTTCGCTCTCTTGGCCACCTAATTCCCTTGATATGAACATTGTCGAGCATATATGGGATGATTTGCAACGTGCTGTCCACCTCGCACACCCTCGAACTTTGTGGACTGCCCTGCTGGGATCATAGTGAGGACTTCAACAAAATATCTTCCCACATTAATTTAATCCATGCCATGTAGTGTTGCGGCATTTCTGTGTGATCTTGAGAGTGGCTTTACGTGATATTCGATTGTTCTACCAGTTTGATATTTCAGTGTGTTATAGAAGTGTTATATTCGACCCCAATTCGGTATTGAGGAAATTGTGAGAACATATGGTGCCACATCTAAAATTATCATTTTTCCTTACTTCAAATGGAATTTTTACTGTTGCCGATAGTCTAGAAGTATCAAATACGTCAACTGTAAAACTTTTCCGAAACATATGAAGGTAAATTAGCTCATTTATTAGAAGCTATCTGTGGGATCACGCCCTTCCACGATTGTATACATGGAATTGAAAATTCTGAAAATTCAAGTAAATAAAAGCTGCAAAACAAAACTGTTTATTTTTACTAACTCATCCCCGCACACACTCACTGGTCTATATATATACTCCGCCAAGCCAACGCAATCCCCGTGCAAATGGCTCTGCAGCGTCCTCTACGCAACCACCTGCGTCACAACACAAACCTTTTTTTCTCTTGAATCGAAACGAGAATCCTTCTGCGTGAGGTTTTAATTAACTGTCCAGATTTTTTTATTAATTTTTTATCGCAGATCTCCTGTGCAATAGAATTACTGAATGATTTGCTTTTTTTTTAATTTTTCAATATGTTTTCATTGCCGAGGCATGCGAAAATCTGGAAAGCGAGCACATGAGAAGGGGTAATAAATAAATGAGAAATTATATCAGTATTAGTGGAACCATATTTGCATTAATTAAACAGGAGTCGCTTAATTCATTTCATGCATTGCGGTATTAAGAGTATAGTAAAAAATTATGCATTTTGGATATCTGCCTTAGTCTCAAATCTGCACCAAATGTTTTCAAATGACATCGTTTGCTCAATTTATATAATTCAATATCTAAATTCGATTACTCTGAATCGTGTTAAGAGTTATTAGCTGTTACCGGCAGATGGTCAGGTACAACCACTTAACCACTTACGTATAAACTTTAAAAATATATATAATACGAAACATAAGAAACAACATATTAATTTGCACTACATGGGATATTTTCGTCACTTGCGTTATAAGTTTTAAGCATTTTTTTACATTCTGTTTTTAGTGCTAGTTTTGTCTTTTTTTTGTTGTTGTTCAAACGCACACAAAATAGTAGTAATTTTAAATAAAAAAGGGATTATTAATTTTTATTCTACATTTCTTTTTAAATATATTCCCAAGTTGAAGCACAAGTATAAAATTGAGATTCAAGTTAATAAATTAACTAATAATTATAATCTAAGCATTTTTATCGAGTATTGCTATTGGTAATATGCAAATGTACAAATTACCATCTTTATACACGTGAAACAAATCAAATTATAAATGTATTAAAACTATTCTTACTTTTTGTCTAAGTACTCTAGGTGCAGGTGGTGCAACTGGAGCTGTCTGTGAAACGAGAGCTGGTTTTGCAACAGAAGCGGGTTTTGACACTTGTTGAGAGGGCGAGCTTTCAGGTGGGCTTGGTTGATGGGTTGATACCCTTGGTTCTGACAATGGAACTGATAGCTCTATTGGTATACTTTCCAGCTGTATTGGTTGGTGGCTATGTTCCTAGAATTGAGGATAATGAATCAAAATTTCAGGATTATGAAATGTTACAAGAAAAGTTTTATATTCAGGAATGAATGCTATTGCAAAAAAGAGCACCACCAATTGCTTTTGTTCAATTAAATGAATAGGTGCGACTATTCGATTAGTTCTGTTTGTTTTTGAAAAATCAGACCCGAATTTCTGTCCTCATTTCAATTTGGCATCTCCGATCACAGTTCATAATTAACCACTCACTAATGCCTTAAAAATAAAAATGTATGCATAGCATAAAACAGGTTTTAATTTATCTAAATAATCCTATTTCATGTTTTAATGAATGAATCGATTGTTGAAAAAATTAGAAAACAAATTTTTATTCAGTCGCCTATTTCGTAAGTATTTAATAAAATAACCTTCTAACAATTTAATCAAAAATGCATCGCTCTTCTGTTATTAAGTCTGCGAAATAAGATTATTTGAACTTCATTTTTGAAGAATTTTAACAGTTGTGAAATGAATGTGGATCTCCCTTAAGACTTTTAAGGTCTGGTATTCAGATATATTCAAAAGTTCATTATTAAAAGAATTTTAATCTCATTAATGAAGACTTTTTGTTCCAAATGTTAGCCTAGCAAGAAAATTATCTAAAATGCAGAACAGAGGACAGCTAAAAAAATCAGACTGACTTTTTCAATTGCCTTCAATTTTAATTTGCGATCTAATTGCTCTTTTAATTTCAATTATTTTAATTTTGAACAAAAGTATGGGCTTTATCTCCCACAGTTTAGAACCTAACAACTGGATTTCTATTAGTGTAGGCATCCTGCTTTCAAACATTTTGCCCCAGAAAAATATGCAGAGGCGGCGTTGGCAGGATACCGTCTCATAGGATTCCTGTCCTGAGCCTATACTCCTTCCATAATTGCGACCGACAGAATAATTCCTCAAATAAAAGAAACAAGTAATATAAAAAACAGTTTTTTAAAATCATTTCCAACTTAGTTTAACAAAGAAAAATTTTTATTTCAGTTAGTTTTTATTAAATAATTACAATTAATATAAATATGCATATAATTTTCTTCAGCAATTGTTTCTTAGAAGTTCACATACGAATTACGGGGATGCGTTGAAATAAATAGATCTTCATTGTCTCAATGGAAACGGGATTTTCTAAATGAAAAGTATATCCTCTTTTTTCGCCTGTTCTGCTCTTCCCTAATTTAGACTTCCACCATTGAAGCAGTATGTTTTTTTACTACACAGAATAAAGGGATTTTTTTACGTCATTTTTGTGGCTTTTAAATTTGTTGTTATCTAAAGAGAAATAAAATGTAAAAGCGTCTCTTTTTCAAGCTTTATATTCTTTAGAATTCTCTCTATCTGATGTACGTGTTTAACTAATGCACATATTTATTCTTGTTTTACAACTTTCTGATATACGAAATATAGACAAAGTATTGTTGAACAAAAAGCAAAGTAACATTGAAAACTTTCGAGTTTAGAGCTTGATGAATAGACACGTTTTCGTTAGAAAAAGATTTTCGGCACTATGTCTTGACGGAAATAATTCAAAAGATGAGCTAGACTGAGGAAATTTGTAGATACTTATCGAAATTTGAATTGCAATTCATTTTTAATGAAATTTTATATGTTGGATAACCGAGCAAACATAAGTATGGAACATCAAGAGCTGGATTGGTGAAATTTAGCTCACATATTTAACATCTCCAAATCACACATAAAAAATTATTAATTTATATAAAAAAATAATATTCATAATGTTTAAATATCAACCCTTTCGCTGCCAATCGACTAAATTTAGAATTCATTACATACTCATAAACGCTTTGAACATAGTTGTCAGTTTTGAAAACAAATCAAGCCGTTAAATATACGAAATCGTACAGCAAATTATACTCACAGTGGGCATGGGTGAAGGTTGGTTTCCATTTCCTTCGAAAACCATCCTTTTGGCAGGTTCTTCAATTTCAGGAAGACTCCTGCGTTTCCTGGAATGTCTCAACATTTTCTGCTGGCTTGTCATGGCAGCCGTTTCAACTGCTCTCTAGAAATATTAAAAGAAATTCAACTTTAACATCAAAAATACATTTTTGCAATCTAGAATATTATATTTCACAAATGATATCCCAACTCAATATGAAACTATTCACCCAATAACACAAATGTTAGGTAGGAAGCAGTTGATGAAAAATGCATACTTCGTAATAGAAAATGATGTAATTATCTAAACAAGTTGGAAAATTCCATGGATTTGCGGTTTTTTTTAAATCCGTTTTTTATAGTGTGCTTTCGATTTTTAAAATGATACCCATATTATAAGTTGTTTTACTAACTTCTACCATTATTACACTGAAGAATAATTCCGGATCATCCGATAGGAGTAAAGTTTTTTCAACTTTTTCAACAAGTAGTATTGTTCAAAAAGAACACTTTTGGAGTTTTGTTGATGTGTAGACAATTCAAAGGTTATGAAATCAGCAGATAAAATTAGATATGTGGTATTTACATTAAATTTACAGAACATTGCCAAATTTTGAACGAATTCCATTCATCTGAAGCTTACTTGGAAGTCCGTATAATTAAACATATTATCATATCTTAATTCAAAACGATGAAATAAGAAAGTAGCGTATTAAACGATTTTTTTTATTTATACCCTTATATACATACAAAAAAAATCAACTTCTCGCTTCAGTTAATACTAATTATAAATATCAAATTACAGTTCAATCACGATAAGCTCATCGACCAAACAGGAGAATAAGTCATCAAAACAACCCACTAACCGGCATTACTTCTAAACTCCAAAACCGCTTCAGAAAATCACCGATCTCCACTGTGTTAGGGATGGATCCTAAAACAGAATTCCAAATCCCATAGAGTTTCTCAAAAAATCATAAGCAGTTTCTTTGGACACCGATGTCTCTGCTAATTCCAAGTCGAAGTCTTTATATCTTCTCCTAATGGAAAACTAGAGAATTTTATTTCCATCAAATGCCTCTTATTTCTCATAGATGATTGAGTTCCCTATCACCCAATAACTGTTTGGCAAAATTTTGTCTTTGGTTTCAAATCGATGCGGAGAAGAGACTATTAAGATCCATCTTTGTGATCGACCCTTCTTGAACGCATGTTAATTATAATAAATTCGCTGCTAATATCGGCTGAAATG
>JAOUZG010034195.1:292008-306541 GCA_026289955.1 Argiope argentata | reverse complement strand
AATGTTTAAAATTAAAGTTTAAAAGTTAAATTAAATGTTTAAAATTATAGTTTAAAATTTAAATGTTTAAAATTAAAGTTTAAAAGTTTTGATGTTCTTCTCCCTTGAGCATATAAGGAATTTATTAGAAATGACGAGACATCCATCTGTGATTTTTCGCCTGGGCAAGGGTAAACTAAGAGACTATGAACCGAAGCGTTCTAGGAAAGAAATTCAGAAAATTCCAAATTAGGCCCAAATGCTCAGTCTGCTGTTTAGATACACCATTTGCAGGAAATCATACTTGCTTGGATTCCACGATCGTGCGGTCACCCATGATTGCGACCCTTTATTACAAAATCTAACCCTGCTACTGGATTAAGGTGATGAAAGGCACATCGAAATTGGGCCTCAGATGAGTGGTAAAAGGTTATCTGGAGTGATGAATCAAGGTTGAATCTTTGCCACTCAGATGATGGAATATACCTGGTGAACGTCTTTTGCTAGAAAGCTTTGTGCGTGTCTGCAGTTATGTTTTGGTGCAAGTGGAATTATAATCTGGGTTTATAATAGTGGTTGTGGTACAAACTAGAAACCTTGATCCCAACTCATTGTAAGCTCATCCTCCACTCCTCTATTCTAGACAGTAATGAGCTTCCTACGCTGTATCAATTTTGCTAGTTAGATCATTGCTATTCCCAGGATGACAACGCCACTTTTCATAGCATGATAACAATAACGTGTATATACTGATTTGGACAAGAATCCAGATTTGAATCCTAAGCAAAACTTTTGAGACGAGTTGGAATGCCTATTTAAGGGGTTCAGAACCCGTCCCATGTAGGAGAAAAAACTTGCATGTCTTCTCTAATCCGAGTGCAAGAACATACCACTGTCCATGATCCAAACACTTCTGGGAAGCATGATCCAGATTTTTAAGGCTGTAACTCCACGGATAGTGTATCTGTCATTTACTCAATAAGTATAAATTGTGTTGAACTTTTGTCACAGATATCCGATTATTTATTTGTATAATATGTATTTTTAATATTGCGGTTGAAATTGAAAAGCATTTCTTGATCAACTGAAATCTAGGACTTAAAACAAAACTGCCAACAATTGTTGTTTCGATAGGTTTTCCATTTGAAATGAAAAAGGAGATTTCCCTGTTTCACTCGATCAGAAGATATAATAGAAATGAAATTAATTAATGCTTCTGTATCTCTCAAATTAAATGAGAAAAAGGAATCAAGATTAAATTATCCCGGATTAATTATTCCATTAGATATTCATGCAAACGAATTAACCCCTTAGCATTAACTAAATATTTAAGTATTGCATAGGTAAAAAAAAATCAGCGGCTATCATCATTACCTTGATTTTCGATCCTCAATCAATCATTTATATCTGATGATTTGAGGTTTCAAAAAAAATATTTCAAATTTCATCTTGAGCATTTTCTTGACTAAATATTTTAAAAACATTTTGGAGCATTAAAAGCAATTAAGAATCTTTAACAAAATGTATACCAATTAAAAGATTAAAATTCATAGAATATAAATTTCTTATTTATTAAAAACTGAAACTTTATAGATAATTCAAAAAAGGCTTTAAGTTAAAAGAAATATTTACGTGTCAATATATTATTTTCATTAAAGCAGCCGAAGGCATAGAGACGAAAACAAATTTTTTACAGGAAATAGGGTTCGGTGTAAGCCGTAAATATTTGTCATACGCCATAACAAGGGTTTCTTTTTAATAGGGTTAAGGTAAAAATTTCAATACAAATTCGAAACTTTTAAATTCAGAATTTTTCAGATAATTAGATTACTTGGAAATTATAATATAGGTATAATTATATATAGTCATAGTATATATAATTATAGTATAGGTATAATTATAAAATGTTGCCATTTCTGCTTTCAACTCAAATATTTCAATGTTGCGATGCCTTTAATGACCGACTTAAAGCGAAATGACCATTGAAAATTTCAATTATTTTCTCAGAATGTTTTACACTTCAAATTTTGATACATATTTTTCATTATTTTAAAAGTCTTACACCGTTTATTATGCTTTACATTTCCTAAGTTTCTTATCTACATCTACATACGTTCAGTTATATCACAGGAGAAACAATATTATAAAGTGGAGGCACTTTAACATTTTAAACTATCGCTTGATTCTGAAGAGAAATTATTAAAAGCACATCTTATACCGAAAAATACCCAGCACACAAAAATAAGCCGGATCTTTATCTTTCTACCTTAATCAAATATGATTAGAGAAAAAGCAGGCGTAAATATTAATAGCAACATTGCGAGCAGTTTGAGTTTCCTTTCAACAATGAAATATTTTATTGTAAAATCCGCTTAAAAATTTGAGAAATTAAAAAAAGTAATAATATATGAGATATATAATAATAATAATATAATATTAGGTGATATAAATATATGGGATGATAAAAAAGGAATTCCTTGTATTTTATGTTGCTAAAATTATTTTTTATCTACAATATTTGATATTTATAACAAAAGCATGAAAATTTCGATTAATTTTTAGTTAAAAAATTTTTAAAAGTGCCTTAGATTTACACATTTAAAGCCTTCAGAGTATGCATCTGACCGAATTTCTTACTTTCAGAGAAAACTATCTTGCTTCTAAGTTACAAGCAATACGCACACACACTGCTATTAAATGTCCTTTAATAGATGAAAAAACTGGATCATATAATTATGTTTCAGATCGGTTAAAAAATTTCAATTTTTTAAAAATTAGATAAAATGTTTTTAAATTGATATAGCTGAATTTTTTTATTTTTAAGGTATTGGAACCTATTCTCCAGAAAGAGCTCACAATTTAAGTCATCGTTTTAGTGTATCAAAACTGAATGCTTAAAACTGATTTCGCAAAAATAAAATTAACAATAAATATGAAAATTTAAAGAAAAAATAGGGAGAAATCGATATTTATATTGTCTCAGAACTCTTAGAAAGCTAAATCTTGCTCTAGTTGAGTGACTGTTCGATTATATTCGCTTCAAAAATTTCATTTCCAAGTATGCAGTAATTTAGTATTCAGATTTACTTGACAGTGGTTGATCCCATTTTGACCCAAGGTGATAGATTTAAGTTTTTGGAGGAATAATTCAATTATATTTTGAGAATTTAGGAATTTTATTTTTAAAGCATTATTTTTGTTGAAAACGTCTGTATAATTTTTGAAAATATAAGACGCAATATAATCAATATAAAAACAAAATAGGTTTATGGAAAATAATTGTCCCGACTAGTCAGCAACATGCCGCTTTATTGTGTGTGTTTTTCCTTGCTTTGCATGCGTTTATAGAATCTGACGTTTGGTATTTTGACTTGAAAAAATTAATTCCTGACATATATTGTTCTTCGTTGTTTCTTGTGAGAGATTAGAGATTGTATTTTCATTCTACTTGTTATTTTTTTTCCCATAGATTTTCAAATTTAGGTATGTTGATCACTTTTTTTATTTTACTATGTTTTTTGGGTAAATCTCTCCTTTTAATACGATACTCAGAAAAAAAAATTCAGCAACAGCAAAACTGCAAATTTTAGTCAAAAACGGAATAGCTGAATTTAATCTCATGAAGTTGCGGCAAGCATAAATCAGACCTTATATACACATTCGTTATCTTCTGGCTGTCTAATAACTTACTAGTATAAACCCAGCATAAAAAGGATATAAAAAACTTGTGCTTAGTACGTTATTAACTTGTAATGAAATATGCATTGTTCCTTTGTATCTTATTTCAGATCAAATTTAAGTATCTGCAAATATTGCAGTTACATATCTTCACACATTTTAAGAGTAAAAGATCATTAACATTGCTAGAAAGATCTTTTTAAATTCGAAATTCTTACTCCTTAAGTATCGTTGTTGTCGATTGCGGATCTTCAGTTCGTATGAAGTGGTACTTCAATCTTCTCGAAAAAGTGATTTCTTTTTGATGTTCAGCTTCGAAGAATAAAAATTCTAACAAATTTAAAGAATTATCTTTACCCATTTCAGGGGGGAAATGCCTGAACTTGTCTGAATAGGACATTTCACTAATGTACTAATGTGAATAGGACATTTCACTAATGTGCTAAATCCTTAAGAAATAATATCGGTATTAAATTTAAAAAAATCTTTTTATTCTACATATCAAATATTTTACTAAGCTAAGAAAATGTGGTGCCTTTTCCTCATAAAATGTTTGGATGGAACAAAAATTAATTTTAAAAATTGTTTTCATCTTTTAACATTACAGGCTTCTGTCAAAACAAAAAATAAGATTTCTTGACACACTATTGCTCCATTTATAACAACTCAAGTCACACCGTATAAAAAATTTCACCCACAATTGAGGAATTGGCTTAATCATTCACTTCATCTTAATTATTTGCCATTTTAACCATAGGAATTTCATGGTGATAAAAAATATCAAAATATTTGATCCATTGTAAATAACTGCAAAAAAATAATTAAGGTGAAAAGTATTGATCAAAGATAAAATAAAATTTCATACCTTTAGTCGAGTTATTTGAATTTCGGCATCTTCATATTTTTTCCTCCAAAATTGTATTTCTTGTTGGTACATCAAAACCTCCTAAAGCAGAAAAAAATTTCTTAGTTGAATTGTAAAAAATTCAAAAAACCCTTTCAAGTCTGCATTAAGTAGCAGCTTAGATCTAAAATATCTAAACTGCGCCATAATTCCTAAATTTAAGATATTTCTCTACTATTTGTTATTTGTCAAATTATTTAGGTTTGCTTAATCCTGTTTTGTATTTAATGTCTTCTCATAATGGAACACATTTTAAAATATTCTATAACTATTCATACGTGACGAGAAATTTATGGAACCTTGAACAAAGTTGTATGAACATGTTAATCAGTAGCGGATTTGGCGTTTCAGATGCCGAGGCGCAATTTTATTTGAGGCCCCCCTCTCCTCCAGTAATATTTATAGTATGCACTCTTTATATATATTTTTCACTCTGTTAAGCTCTGCATCTGATTTTTTTGTGTTAAAAAAAGGAGGGCGAGAATTAGGTACATAAAATTGAAATCAATTTTTCCATACTACTGAACGGTATTTAAAATAATGATAAAGTTCAGAGTGTGCTTTAAAAAAACGCGCTATTTTGTACCATAGTTACGCAATATTTGTCAAAGATACATGTCTGAAACTTTATTATACACCAAATCATTTACTATAGAATTGGAGCTAATTTTCCCTTTTGCTATTAAAAGCTCGGTTTTGTTTTAAAACTTTATTAAAGTTGCGAATTTTAGTAAATTTACGTTTTTCCCGCTTTCAGAACAGTCATTTTTTATTATTTCCAACTAATTAAACCGTTCTAATAAACACACAATGCTTTTTATTGAAAAACTGAGAAAATTGGTCGATTAATTTGCATTTAATTATTTAATTTTGTTTCAAATTCAGTTTCTTAAAAATAAAATAAATAAAAAGGAAAATAATAAAGAAAAGAAAAATACGTCAACTAATATTGATACTATTATTTATTAAACGTTAGAAATATATTGAACTATAATAATAACAATGTCAGTTTCTTTTTTTTCGTATATTAAAAACAAATTAAATAGGAACCTTTCTGCCTTTAGCTTTAGCAAATTTATCAATTAGAGTTTCATACTCTAACAAATTGACTACATCATTTTCGATGAACATCATGGATAAGTAACTTAAATTTAATTGTGATATAGAATTCCTTAAATAATTTTTTACTCTTTTAAGCACCGAAAATGAGCGTTCACCACTTGCATTACAAATGGGAATAGTTAAAAATATTTTTAGAATTGTCTCTATGGAAATGTAGACTGCAGTCCTCCGATTATTAATTTGTACATATCAATAGGATTTGTAATTTTTTCTTTTTCATGAGGGCAATAAAATGTACAAGTTCATCTTTAAAATTTCTAGTCATAATATCATTTTCATATTTTGCGCATATGTTATCCACGCAGTCATTAAATTTGACATCGGACATATTAAAATAAAATTTAAAAAAATCCAAAATCCAGTAAAACCTTACTGTAAATCGAACTCCTTCGCGATAGATCTGCAATTAAAACATCACAAATAACCTTGTGTACATTAATAACAAAATTTTATTTTGGACTAAAATTTGTTTCGTTTAATGTTGTTTCATCAAATGGCAGCTTTCTTTTTCTTATCCGTGTTTCCCGATAGTTCCGGTTTTTAAATGTACAAGTGATCAATGCATTGGCCGATTTCTATATCTTCGAGCAATCTTTATGATCCGGACAATCTTTATAAAATCGGATAGCGATTGTAATAGATTTGTTATAAGCAGTAAATTATACTGTGTATCTTGCAATGATTTGCTTGTACTATTTATTCTTTGCAATAATTTATCCCATAAAACAGTTAATAAAGCTGTTTCATAATATTCGAAACATTCTAATTTTTTGCCTCCAATTTGCTTACAGGTTTTTCAGTATCCGACGTGCTAATTTTGGTTAGAACTTCTTTACTATTTTGATAATTACTTTTTAATGCAGAAATTGCGTCTGCTCTTGATGACCACCTAGTGTCACATTCTTTTTAAATTTGGAAATTGATTTTCTAAACTGTTATTAAGCATATTCCATCGTCGAGTAGATGCCGAGAAATATACATATAAATTCTGAATAAAATCAAAATATTTTAATGCACCAGAACATGATTCTGCTACACAATTTCCTATTAAATTTAATGTATGGATTACGCATGGTACGAAAACGGCTATATTTATGTACTGTTTTAGTCTTGCTTGCAGTCCACTGTATTTCCCTGCCATATTTGCCGCGGTTTATAGCCCCTACAATTTTTAATATCTATAGATAATTTTTTTTAAAACTCAAGAATTATTTTTTCTAAATATTCAGAATTATGGTTTTGAATATTAATAAAGCCGAAACATTTTTCTTTTATGTCCCCATTTTTACTAACAAACCTCAAAATACAAGTAAGTTGGTCTACGTGAGATATATCAGGAGTAGAGTCCACAATTATTGAATAATAAATTGCTTCTTGAAGTTCAGCTATTAGATGTTTCTTAACTTCATCACCCATTAAACTTATGAATTCGTCTCATATCGTGTGAGATAAATAATTGACATTTCCACTCCCTGGATTGCTAAATTTTTCCAAATGTAATTTTAGAAAACTGTCAAATTCTGCCAAATAATCAATGCAACTCAAGAAATTTCCTTTTCGATTGGAAGTTGTATCTTCTCTGTGGCCACGAAATGCTATTCCTAAACTCGCCAACAATTTTACTGTTGCAATGACTCGCTGTAAAACAGCTCACCAATACTTTTGTTCCGTGGCAACCTGCTGTTCTAAGTGAGTATTTATACGTCCAGAAATAGACAAGCGTTTTTGCAGAGTCACCCTAGATCTGATATGGTTCTGTGAAGTTTCGTGACCACTTAAGTCTCTAGCTAAATTTTTCCAATCACTAAATCCTGTTGAAAATTTCGTGTACACATTAGAAAACATTTTACAAACATAACAATAAATGCACTTACTTGTAGCTGATTATACTAACCATTGGCGAAATTCTTTTGTGCCATTTGCTTTAACACAATAAAAATTCGTTTCAGAAACATTCCTATAATAGATTCGATTTCTGTCTCCATATTTTACTTTAAGACTTGTAATATTCCCAATATTACAAGGCTTATTTATCAAATAATGTTCAATCATTTTATCTGATAAATTTGGTGGCCACAATGCAATGTCACTGGGAAACAAATACTTGTCTTTATGTTTACCACAGTCAAAATCAGCTATTATTTTTTGCTGTATAAAATTACAAATTGTTGATTCTTGTGTTCCATTCTTAGATCTCTCATTAATTTCTTCGAATTCACATTCTGCTTCGGCTAGCTCATCGGTTTTTTTCTTGTGCATATTCTGTTTTAGTTTGTTCGTCTGTCTTTTTAGGCTTGCATTTTATTTCATTTCGCTCACCGATTTCTTCGAATTCATTTTCGACTTCAGCTTGCTCAGGGATTTTTTCTTGTGCACATTTTATTTCAGTACACTCATCAACCTTTTCAAATTCACATTGTATTTCAACTCGCTTATTAATTTGTTTCAATTTATATTCCACTTCTGATTGCGCATCGTTTTTTTCATGTGCATATTCAATTTCAATTTGCTCATTGGTTCTTTTAGGTACACATGCAGCATCTGGTTGCTCAACTGCTCTTTCTGGCTCGTTTTTCAAGCGTTATAATGAATTTATTGAGTGAATTTTGATATCGTTCAACATATTCTTCATTTAATTTTTGCTTTTTGCATTTCAAAGCACCCGATTCAAACTTTCTTTTCGGTGGCATGGCTAATACATTTTTTAAAAAAATTAGTCGCATAAAAAATATTAGCCGGACTTAATACCCGTTCCTTTGCTTCCAACGACGACGATAGCAAACCTTGGAGGGGGGGGGGAAATGTCATATGGTACCAAAGTGTGGGGAACCAAGAGAGGGGTCGAAGAGGAATTGAACGAGACAGAATATACTTGATCCATTTTCATGTTTTTTATTATTATTATTATTTTAATCCTTTCATGTAAATAATATGATAAATCTAGAATTGGATTGTTACCTGTAATCATTTCTACATAATCATCCCGATTGAAATATTTATATATCCGGTGTAGAAATGATTATAGGAAATAATAAATGCATATTTTATTATACATATTATTATTTTAGAGATAAATTTTGAGGCCCCTTAATTTATGAGGCTGGAGGCCCGAGGCGCGCGTCTCATGCGCCTGTTCGGAAATCCGCCACTGATGCTAATGCAACTGAATATTCGATATTGGATGACACTTCTTGTTCCTACAAGACTTTAAAGTTGGGGAATTGAAAATAGCCTTCGAAAGTATATGCCATCAAACTAAAATAACTGGATCTTGATTGATCAGGTTTAAAGATGTCCCTATACCCGCCTTCATCAAAACATTGCATTAAAACATGCTTTCCCAGACTATTCATGTACTGAAAGATTCCGTTTAAGGACAATTCAAATGCACAGCAAGACTGAATCAATAGTTTGGGGAATTATGAATTAAAGGTCGGATATTTTCACTATCTTGAAAGTTTAACGTGCATACCCTAATCGCACCATAGTTTTAGTATATATCATATCAGAATGAGAAATTACGTAAAAGAATCAATATTGTTTTAAATTACTATTAATGTCAGCTAACTAACATGGTTGGGTTCATAGGGTGCCTAGCACCAACAGGGGCTTAAACCCGGACATGACAGAATCTAAGGACAAAATGGTGAACATATTGCCGCGGTCATCTCCGAAGAGGGCAGTCGGGGACATGCCTTCATGAGAGCAGCTCTGGTTCTGACGTTGAGGCCTGGTGGCTCAGAATAAATAGTAATGTCAGCTTATTGTTGCTAAACAGTTATTTTACAGAGTGGCTGCTAATCATCTTTCTTGAGTATCATTTAAACATTTTTGTAAAAGTCCTTTTATTTTGAGGAACAGAATAAGCTTTTGTTTATAAATTCAAATAACTGAAACGCGGCTTATTATTTGCATAATATCATTGCTTATATTGTGGAATGAAGAGAGAAAAAAGCCCGTATTTCTAAAAATACTTCCATTTTTATTTTAAAAAAGAATATAAAACTGCTACATACCTGCTTCAAAGAGGAAATTGTCTCCCCTGTGAAAAAAAAAAAGAAATTTAATTAAAGAAATATTTTGAAATGTTTAATTGGGAAATTTAAATTAATGCGACCAAAACCATTATTCAAAAATATCAATCGAAATCCAATAAATTGCATTTAATGCCTATGCAATGAATTCCAATTCTGAAAAGTCATAAAAATTTTGTATTATATTAAATAACTTTTCTCCTAGTAGTACTAGAAGAAAAAATAAGGCAACATTAAAATGAATTTTCTTTGGGAGTTGAATAATTATTCCACTTCCAATGACTTGGCTTTGTTTTTAAAAAATGTATGTGTTAAGCTGAAAACCAAATTGCTCACTTACAGCTTGCAGAGGGTTCCTGTTGTGGAGATGCCATGAATGTTGGAGATTGTCTTAATTCGGGAGATGTTTGTCTTCTTTCGGGAGATGTTTGTCTTAATTCGGGAGATGTTTGTCTTAATTCGAGTGTTTGTCTAGATCGGGGATTACTGGTGCCCTGTATCTAATGAAAAAGAAAAGTTTTAATACATCGTTTAATAACTTTATGCAAATACACATGATTGCAACAGACATTATTAAACTAGCATTGCGATAAAATGGCGTCCTAGAAGAGTAAGGAAACGAGCTATTTACGAAGAAAATATTTTGACATCAACACTTACAGCTGGAAGGACGAAAAATACCTTTAATAGTAGTTAGTATTTAGTTTGGTATTTTAAATTCTTCCTGACATTTAACTAATTTTCTTTTCATTGAAAGAAGTTAAGAACTAGAAAAGAGCTAGGGAAATAGCAAAGGAAATCTACAAAATGCTAACTGCAAAGATTCCAGTATTCAATTTTAAAATAAAATTTTGTCTAGATGGGACGAATTGGATAAATTTATTGAAATGATAAACAGTCGTCGCCATACACTCTAATCAACCAAATATGAATTTACTAAAGTTGATAAATAAAGTTAGTACTGCAAAAAGTTCGTTAAATATAGAGAGTGATTAAAAGTACTTACCATATGCGAGGGACCAGCCTCAGCTATATCTGTAATGAGAAAAATAATTATTTTGCTGTCCTTTATTTTATATTTAAGAAAAAGAAAGTATCAATAATAATTATGCTTAAGTAAATGCCCAACAGGTGGTGAAATTGAACCAAGTGTTATTGAATCTGCATTTATGAAAAAATTACCATTTCCAGTTCCGATTAAAATATGAATAAATGATTTAAATAAGAAATAAATATTTAATATGGAATTTCAAATGAGCATAATGTTTAACAAATCGAACATCCTCAAAATTTTATCTTTGGAATGTTTTGAAGCATGTATTCAGTGACTTGCAGACTTAAAAATGAATAATATCAAGGCGGAAATCCTTTAATGATCTTTTTTGTTCCTCATTAGTGGAAACAACTCTTAATATTACTGAAGTATAGTTAACAGGATGGTCTCCACAATGCGCATAGAATCATATTGGTAATCCGATGCCTGGAGTGAATGGTTAGAGAATTGCGAGGTTTCGCTACGTAGGTAGGAATTACTGGTAGACGAACTATATAAAAATGCAAATGTAGCAAAATACTTTCCAATAATATGCCGCAATATGCGTTACCTGAAAATAAAGGAGAATTTGCCAATAAACTATTCGTGGTCACATAAGATACGGAACCATTTTTCTTTAATGGTTCAATGATAATTATCAACATATGTTGCAGATACAGCTTGAGGCTGACTCTTGAATCGCTTTTTACCGAATATTTTGATGGTGGAAATGAAATTCTTGATAATCTGGGAAGTGATCATTTTTGATGCCAATATGATGGCCTATGACACCTAATTTTGATTAGATTGTCTATATCAACGTCCCCTTTTAAAGCACCATTGCTTCTATTTGAGGACGGACCTCGCAATGATGAAGTGCAGACTGACGATGACATTTAAGCTCGCACTCCCTCTCCAAGCTTTCACACTACATTTGCAGGTTTGGCCCATATGTTCTTAACATGCTTCATTCCCGCTTACAAGATGAGCCTTCGAACGTTGAGACCTCATTCGGTTGGAATCGGGTCTCGAACCTGAAAACCCTCCTGTTCCAAAGCCAAAACATCGCCATCAGGTCACCGCTGCCCAGGTAGTTTACAGCAAGATGCTGAAGAACTACTTATTGTTTTTCAATATATTTAACACTTGGACACTTTTATCTCAAGTGCAAATTATTTTGATACTCCTGGCAATAAGAAGCATATTAGAGGAAATCGGTAATGACCAAGAGGAATATCTCAAAGTTTAAGTTTATTTTAAGCACTAAAGTAATATAATGTCGCTTCGAGTAGTGAATATAACTTACTTTCCTCATAATGGAAAATTGTCTTCAGTGAAGGACCTAGATGAGAAAAACAGTTTGGATTACTCACTCTTGAAACTTGAGTAAGGGTGAATTTGAAAAATGTAATGAGAATATGGTGAAATACACACCTTCCAATTGGGGTGGCAAGTCTTCTACTGGTCTGCCAGTAGTGCGGTGGGTTTCAAATGATATTGGCGGAGCAGATGTTCTTTTAGCCCCACTGGCTTTGTACGCCAGTTTTCCACTTCCTTTTTTAACATATTTAAAAGGACCTTTTTTAGGAACCTGAAATGGAAAGTTCAACAGAGTTATTTAGAGAATGATTACTACAATGCACAATAGCATAACAACAGATCCATGGAAAATAACTAATCATAAGAAGCATTCAATGAAATAGAATATCTATGGCTGCAAAGCAGCATTAGAGTTCAAGATTTATCCACCTGCGAGTTTTTACCACCTGCATATCTGGTCATGCTGATAGTAAAAAAAACATAACACAATCTATAAAAGCGCATGTTAAGAAATAACAGCAGTTTATCAAGATAAAAATACAAAAAAAATTAAAGTGCAAGAATGTAAAATGTTAATGAATTTATAAATAAAATATTGGTTCGAAAAACACACACACAATACAACGAATCAATGAGAATTGTCAAACCTGAAAAGAAGTTAACCCCCTAAGTGGCAAACCCGTATAAACAAGGAATCTTTCCTCCCTTTAAAACAACTGACCCGGAAATAAACAGAAACTAAAACTCCCTTAAAACTGTAGCTGCCCGTTATTTTTACGGGCCAAGTTTTTCCCACACTCAAGCTGTGAGATAATGAGAAGGGAATGTGAGATAAGGAGAAGTCAATCTTTATTAGTGAACGATATGAATGTTGTCTTCTTAGTCGGGTCCTTTCAAACATTTTATAATTTCGCTTACATTCTGAGCCGTTACTTTTGAGACCTTTCAGAAAAAATGCATATCCAAAAGGAGTTTTAAATAATGGGAATAAAACTGATCTGAAATGTACACGTATTATTATTAATAATTTGATCCATGACTTTTAAAACTATTTAATATAAGGAAATAGTTAATATAAAAGATAAACATATAATTCTATTTTATAGCTTGCTTTTATGTAAATATTTTTGAATTGAGATAGCTTATGCAACCTATTTGTGAAAATAAGACATTAAACATATGTACATATTTATTTAAAGTACGACACTTTTTAGCTTTTAAAGAAATATATATTTTTTTGTTTTCAATAATAAGGGTATTTATAAACGGGGAACAATGTAAATTCTATACAGCTTTCATATTAAAGCAGTTGTTTTTTTGGAAAAATCCTCATTGCTTAGATTAATTCGTATGTCTTTATAACATAATAATCTATATATGTATGAAAATTCAATATTTGTTTAATTCTTTAAAACATTATAGAATTTCGCAGTCCTTGACAAATTTAAATAAAAATATAAACGCATTGTAGAGATAAAAATTTCATTGCTTTTTTATATTTTTAAAATATTATTTTCAAAGTTAATATAAATGCAGTTTTTAGGGATTCCCTTTTTTAAAATAGATATATTAATCTTCTTTTGCTGTTTAATCTCATATGTAGTTCTGTTAATTTTAAGCTGGTTTTAATTGACATTTTTACTTATACACTTAATGCTGAGTAATTTAATTTACAAATTTTAATCCACTTGATAGTAAATAATTGAGAGATAAAAGTGAGAATTTTTTACGTTAATTTAATTAAAGTGATGTAATTCTATTTTGTTTTTTATAATTGGTGCCACTTGAACTAATTTTATACCATATCTTAGCACTTAAAAAATTTTAATGCGCGCAATTGTCACTTTCACTATTTTCTCATGTCTGACCTGTTCGAGTTCATTGGATACGATTGAAATTTATCTATGAACTTCGTTAGTTTTTTTTATTTCCTAATATACCAAAAAAGAATCTAAAACGCTCGTTAAGTTTCCCAAAGCTTTAAAAGAAAACAAATTATTGTTAATTAGGGATAAGAGTTTTAAATAATCATAAGAAATTGCATATAAAATTTCAATAAACAAATAAAATCTGTATATATTTTTCAGAAACAAAAATACCCATTTGAAGGATTTTATATATACTAATTGGTATATGAAAAATTGATGCAATTTTTAAAATTAGTGGCGTAATTTTTTCATATATTTAAGGCTTTTAAATTTTTAGTGTACCTAATGCATATTTATCTTTTTTAAGAATAAAATTAAATATTACTTTTTAAGTTTGACAGCTTTATATATATATATTTCATTTTAGCCTTAAAACTGTAATTTTAACATGTATCAATTGACAAATCTGATTAGCTTTTCTCATTGAAGTGTTTTGGTTTTCTTTGAATTTCGTAATATATAGACTCCACCACAAACACACTTTATATTATATATATATATATATATATATATATATATATATATATATATATAT
>JAOUZG010034195.1:269336-288699 GCA_026289955.1 Argiope argentata | reverse complement strand
TTTTTTTTTTTACTTCTGAAAATTTTTAGAATTATTCATTAAAAATTAAATTAGATCTTTAAGTGATTTTTATCATAATTTTTAAAATTATTATAAAATAAAAAGGATTTTTTGCATACTTTTAAAATTTACAAGATTTTCATTTCAATGATTCATCTGTTTTGTACTTCAAATATTTTAATATATTTTAAATAAATTCAAGAACATTTTTTAAGTCCTTTTAACAACATATCTCACTGTTATAAAGTAACCCGTCAGTGACGGATTTGGAGTTTCAGAGGCCCGTGGTGCAATTCAACTTTATTCCCCTCCCCTCCCCTCCCCTCCCCTCCAGTTATATTTATAGTATACACTCCTTATACAAATTTTTCACTCTGTTAAGCTCTGTATTTGATTTTTTTGTGTATGTGTTTCGGGGGGACGGGACCAAAGTACATAAAATTGAAAGTTAAAATAAATTTTTCTGTACTACTTGGCAGTATTTAAAAGGATGAAGTTCAGGGGTCTTTCGGCTGTTCTTTAAAAAAAAATAAGCACTATTTTGTACTATAATTACGCAATATTTTTCAGAGATGCATGCCTAAAACTTCATTATACACTAAATCAATTATAATAGAATGGAACTGTTTCTCTTTTATTGATAAAATTTTTGTTATCGTTTTAAAACGTTATCAAAGTTCCGAATTTTAATCAATTTACGTTTTTTCGACTTTCTGAACAGTCCTTTTCTAACTAGTTGCAACTAATTAAACATTTCTAATAACAGGCAGTTTTTTTTATTATAAAACCGAGGAAGCTAGTCGATTAATTTGCAGCTAATTAGTAATCCCTGATCGTTTGGAGCTTTTAGGTATGCAAATCATTTCGTAATTATAGAACAAATTTTTTACAGACTTTTTTTAACTTTTAAGAACAGCCCTAATTATAAAAAAAATTGAAACTTGTGGTAACGAAGATTACGAAGTTTCAGTAGGTAAAATTGTTCTTAAAAAACGAATAATTAATAAATATAAAAAAATGGGGGGGGGTTCGGAAATTTGATGATAATTTGTACTTTATATATAGATATAAAATATTAAATATACATAATTAAATATGAATAATAATAAAACATAATAAAATAATATTTTTCTCAATTTTTGTTAGTCTGAAAATTTTCAAATTAGCTAGGCTGCCGTATTTTTTATTAGTTGAATTTTAATATTTACATATGCATAGCTCCCAAATTTGAGATTTTCTGTAAATGCTTTAATACCACATTTTAAGGAGAATAATTGTTGACTTATTTAACTGATGTTCATAAATATAAACTATTTCTGTTCAAAAATAGTGTTTAGGAATTGTACGGCAAAATCATTCAATTTTGGTGAGAGGGGGAGAACTGGTACATGGTTTGTTTCAAATTAAGTTTCTTAAAAATATAAAATAAATAAAAAGGAAAAGAAAAGAAAAATACGTCAACTAATACTTCTACTATTATTTATTAAACATTAAAAATATATTGAACTATAATGATAACAATAGAAATTTCTTCTTTTCTTATATTAAAAACAAACTAAATATAAACGTTTTTGGTTTTAGCTTTAGCAAATTTATCAATTAGAGTTTCATAATCTAATATATGGATGTCATTATTTTCGATGAACATCATGGACAAGTAACTTAAATTTAATTGTGATAAAGAATTCCTTAAATAATTTTTTTTACTTTTTTAAGCACCAAATAGTTAAAAATATTTTTAGAATCTTCTCTACATTAGGAAATGTAGATTGCAACCCTCCGATTATTAATTTGTATCTTTTCAATAGGATTTGTAATCTTTTCTTCTTTTATAAAGGTAAAAAATGCAGAAGTTCATCTTTAAAAATTTTTAGTCACAATAACATTTTCATATTTTGCGCATATGTTTTCCACGAAGTCAAATTTAACATTAGGCATATTAAAATAAAATAAAAAATCCAAAATCCAATAAAACCTCACTGTAAATAGCACTTCTTCACGATAAATCCGCAATTAATACATCGCAAGTAACATTGTGTGCATTAAAAACAAAATTTTATTTTTGAACTAATATTTGTTTCGTTTAATTTTCATCAAATTCCAGTTTTCTTTTTCTTATCCGTGTTTCCCGATAGTTCCGGGTTTTGATCAATGCATTAGCGCCCATCTCAATGTCTTCGAAGTTGGTCCGCAGAATCTTTATTAAATCGGATAGCGACTTTAGTAAATTTGTTGAAAGTAATAAATTATGCTATGTATCTTGCAATGATTTGCATGTACTATTTATTCTTTGTAATAATTTATCCATACAAAACAATTAATAAAGCTGTTTCATAATGCTCGAAACTTTCTGCTCGTTTTTTCCCTCCAAGTTGCGTACGGGGTTTTGAATATCCGGCATGCTAATTTTGGTTGGAACTTCTTTAATTTTTGGATAATTACTTTTTAGTACAGAAACTGCTTCTGCTCTTGATGACCACCTAATGTCAGTTATTTTTTTTAAATATGGAGATTGATTTGCTATACTATTATTAAGCATACTCCATCGTCGAGTAGATGCCGAGAAATATTCATATAAATTCTGAATAGAATTAAAATTTAATGCGCCAGAACATGATTTTTCTGCGCAATTTCGTATTAAATTTAATGTATGGCTTGCGCATGGTACAAAGACGGTTGTATTTATGTGCTGTTTTAGTCTTCCTTTCAGTCCATAGTATTGCCTTGCCATATTTACCGCTTTATCGTTGGTTTGGCTTCTACAATTTTTTATATCTATAGACTAATTTTTTAAAAACTCAAGAATTATTGTTTATAAATATTTAGAATTATGGTTTTGAATATTAATAAAATCAATAAATCTTTCTTTTATGTCCCTATTTTTATTAACAAGTCTCGAAATGCAAGTAAGTTGATGTACGTGGAATATATCTGGAATAGAGACCACAATTGTCGATTAGTAAATTGCTTCTTGAAGTTCAGCTATTAGATGTTTTTTCAACTTCATCACCCATTAAACATGAATTCATTACATATTGTGAGAGATAAATAATTGACATTTCTACTCCCAGGATTGCTAAATTTTTCCAAATTCAATTTCACTAATCTGTCAATACCAAATAATCAATGAAATAATCACCGCCAACTATTTTACAATAGCAATGACTTGCTGTGAAACAGATCAATATTTTTGTACCATATCAAAATGCTATTCCCCATGGATTTGATATGTTTGTGTGAAGTTTCGTGACCATTTAAGTCACCTGCTAAATTTTTCCAATCCCTAAATCCTTTTGAAAATTTCGTGGACGTATTAGAAAATATTTTACAAACGTAACAATAAATATACTTAGTTGTTGCTGAATATTCTAATAATTGGCGAAATTCTTGTCCCATTTGCTTTTATACTATGAAAATTTGATTCTGAAACATTTCTACAATAGGTACGATTTCTGCCTCCGTATTTTACTTTAATACTAGTAAGATTTCCAATATTACAAGGCTTATTTATCAAATAATGTTCAATCATTTTATCTGATAAATTTGGTGGCCACAATGCAATGCACTGAGGAACAAACACGCTCCTTTATGCCTTTACCCCCTCAGTCAGAATCAGCTGATAATTTGTTTCTTACAATTACAAGTAGTTGACTGTTCTCTTCCATTTTCTGGTCACTCAATAATTTCTTCGAATTCATATTCTGCTTCGGCTCGATGATCAGTTTTTTCTTGTAAACATTATGTTTTATTCTATTCATTGGCCTTTTCAGGTTAGCATTATGTCTCAAATCGCTCAATTTTTTTCTGTTAATTCATTTTCTGCCTCAATTATCTCTAGTGCTTCAGTTTTCTCTTGTGCACATTCTGTTTCAAGCTGCTCATCGGTATTTTGAATCTCATTCTTTTTCAATTCGCTCATTAATTTCTTCGAATTCACATTTTGCTTCAGCTCTCTCATCAGCTTTTTCTTGTGCATATTCTGTTTTAGTTTATTCACTTGTCTTTTTAGGTTTACATTCAATTTCATTTCGCTCACCAATTTCTTCAAATTCATTTTCAACTTCAGCTTCAGCTTGCTTAAGGATTTTTTTCTTGAGCACATTTTGTTTCAATACGCTCATTGTCGTTTCTAATTCGCATTCTGTTTCAACTCGCTCATTAATTTGAATTCATATTCTACTTCAGTTTGTTCCATGTTTTTTTAGTACACATAAAGTATCAGACTGTTAAATTGTTCTTTCTGACTAATTTTCCATTTTAATTCGTTTATCAAACGTTATAATAAATTTATTAAATGAATTTTTTATGTCGTTCTGCATTTTTTTTACTTTTGCGTTTTGAAACTTTCTATTTAAGCTTTCTTTTCGATGTCATGACTAAAACATTAAAAAAAATAGTTGCCTAAAAATATTAGCTGGACTTTTGACAATTTTTTCCGAATTGAAAAATTCCTCCCTAAAGTTAAGATGACAAAGTAACCAATTTATTTTATCTTTTAGAGCAGAGACAATACCTAACGATGCGTATTGTAAATCAGCCCTGTTTTTAACCTTCAAATGTGCCAAAAGATATAAAGCCAAGATGACAATATGTTCAGAAGTACAGAAATAGAAACGAAAATTTATTAAAAAATTATATGCTTACCAATCTTCACATTGGTCAAAGATCAAACACAGAAATGAATTCCTTTCCACAACACAAATCAAAGACTACATTTTTAAAACATGAAACGCTAAGTCGCTAACAACAGGATGTTTTAAAGAAACTGACCACCTTGAGTAAAGAACTTCTAATCAAGGTATCTAACTAAAATGCGTCCTATGCCCTATTATACAAACACGTTTATTGCCTTGAGACCTTGAGAGTCATTCTTGTGCGTCAAAGGGTACGATTGCGCAGGAGGGTAAAATATGATATCAATTTCTTTAATTTCGTACAAAATAAAAGATGTAGTAAAATGTTTATCCCCCCCCTGGTTGACTTTTAACTCTCTTATTCTGAAAATAGTTGGTTTTTCAAGGGTAAATATATTACATAATTCTTTGATTGAGATAGATGAAGAACTGGGAGTGGGAATATTAGAGTGTAAAATAGATAAATTTTATTAAAAGTTATCCTGTTTCTCAAAACTTATTATTTTAGAACTAAATTTTGAGGCCCCTTAATTTATGAGGCTCGAGACTCGTGGCGCGCGTCTCGTGCGCCTGTTCGGAAATCTGCCTCCACACATATTTAATCATAGATTTTTTTCCATTATTCAAAATAAAACATGGCTTATAGTTCCATAATTAGTAAATTTCTGTTAAATCTGGCTTTTAGCATACTTTTAGAAATTTGTTGTAATTGAACAACAGCTTAATTTTACAACTAAGCAGTGGGAAAAATATTCAGCTTTGCACTCATTAAAAAAATGTGTTGCTCTATCCTTTAATATAATTAAAAGTATAACAGTAAATAACAGTTCATATTACTCTTTTTAAATATAAACTGAATTGTGGCTCTATATGAGAAATTTTTATTGAATATGAAATACTAGAAATCATCCGTTTCAAAAATTAAAAGAAATATTCAGTAGTATACATAAAAATTTATTACTGAATAATTCTGTTACCTCAATTTAGAAATTTAATAAGCCTGATTGGTTTCATCAAAGAAGTTTTGCATTTATTAAAGTTAATTCACTTCCATTTTAAAATAAGGATTTATTATAGAGGAGCTGAGAGAAAATTTTAAAAAAATGCATTGTTTCCTGACTATTAAAATTTGAAATTTCAAGTTGTTTTGCTGAAGATTTAATTACAAATTTCATATTGACCAGTAACCTCGGCACATATGTTGGTCGACAAAGGCTACCAGAAAGAAATAAGTAAAAAATATTAATTCAACTGCATTTGCAAAGCCTTTAAAATTAGAATTCTTTTTAATTAATTGTTTAGAGTTTTTAATTTTTTAGAGATTTTGTAATTTATTTTTAAAACGTTCTTTATATTCTGTATCAACTTTATTTAGATATATTTAAAGAAACCCAGTTGCAAATGGTTAATTTTAAATTCAAATAAAATGAATTATTTGAGTCATTTTTTTCTGGCCAAATTTATATTATAAATATTGCAAAGAAATATTTTGGCAATTATTTTTATTTGTTGCTTTTATGAGGCTCATTGTATAAACAGTCCATTTATTCCAACATTACTGAATTATCGCAAAAGATATTTAAATGCAAAATTTTAATTATGCAGTTATGTGCTGAAAATCGATATCTCGAAAAGTGAAATATCGTTTGAAATTCCCTAATTACAAAAATATTTTTCTAAATACTGAAGAAAACTGTATCGTAGTGTTAATTATCGCAATTAATGTTTTAAAACACGCAATTAATGTTTAATTATGAAATAACCGAAAAACCCCTAAAAATAATCTTTCAGCATTTTTAATCGATGTAATTTTCACTGTCTTCCTAAATACTAAAAGAAATATGTCCTTAAAGAACCAAAAGACTACGATAAACAACACACCATAAAGTCTCCTAATTATGCATTTTCTGCAGTCTTGAACTGACCGCAAAAGGTGAAAGCAATTCTTTTGTCAAAACCGCGACATTTTTTAAGATGAACCTGTAAAAAAGTGCTAAATACAACTATAAAAACAAATGGATTTTAAAAATTTAAAAATGTTTGGGTGGAATTTATACCCCACCAAGTACTCTAAAGTTGATAACAAGGACTTAAAAAGTTATAAAAGAAAGGAATTAAAAGATGTGCATTTGATTAAAATATGACTTATGCTAAAATCTACACGACATTTTTGGCATTTAGGAGTTACCTGGTCATGAAGGAGATGTTTGTGTGTAAAACGAGTCTGTCCTATACGGAATAGAGGTAATTTGACATCAACTTTTAGTATAGGGGGACAGACCACAAAACAACTGTTGGTTTAGTTGAATATAATTTGTTGTGGATCTGCATATCCCAATAATGTTGTCAGTTAATAAAGATTGAAAAAGTGAAGGAACTTTTAGCATCAGAATAAGCAAGTGAATGGTTAGAAAGGATGCATATTTGGCAGCAAAATCAGCCCTTTACCAACCAACATAATACCAACATGTCCCGGAATCCAACAAAGCGTGACTATGAAATCTCTATTTTGCAGCATTCTCATTGTGAATAAAACTGGACAACAATTGGATGTAGGATTGTGTCACTTTTGCTCAGTCTTATTAGCGCTAAACTCATTAGAGGGTGTCACATGGAGGTTTAATGGGATTTTATCACCTTTGGCAGGATAACTTGGCGTACATTTGGGATTGTGTCACTTGCGTTCAGTCTCATTTACACAAACTCATGAAAATGGTGTGATTTGCGCTTATATGGTAGGTTTACTGGGATTAAATCACCTTTAGCAGGAAAACTTGGTGTGCATCCAGAGGGATTATATAGAATGAACGTTTCTCATATTGACGAGATTGAGATAATTAAAGGTCCTCATCTTCGAAATATTCGCTTTTTTCCTCAAGCTCAAGATTAATCAAATATTCACTGATGAAGTTCAGATTTAATGTCACTAAAAATTAACTGAATTTATGTGTACCATACCGTATACTTTTGTTGAAAATGGGACCAAATAAAGAGCATTTAAAAACATAAATTTGCAGAATATGAACTGAAAACTGCAAGTGATGATGAATTCTTGCAAGAAGAAATGTTTTCACTTTTCTAAACGTGAAAATTTTGCTAAACGAGAAATTAATGCTTCTATCTAGATCAAAGAAACATTTGTCTTTACAAACAACATTTTTCGGAAAAGGAAGATTTGATTTTGATTAAGAAACAGCCTATTTGTTTGATTTTAGACGCAGATCGTATATTCTGTATGAATACCACTTATTAAAGTTGAAATATTCTTTGCACAGTCAATTTTGGACTGTTAAACTCTAAATTGACTGTTTATAAACTCGCAAAACAGTAACCTAAAAAAATCGAGAAAAATGTCAATTTTTTCCTCATATATATGACATTTTATTCTCGCTAGTTCTGTCCTATCCTACTAATTTCAACCACTAAGCCTTAAAAACTAACTAAAATATATAAACTATGACTGATATATAAACTACGACCAGTGCTTTTAAATTTAAAACTAAGCATATCTGCAAATTTTCTGGATGGAAGTGCAAAATTTTGTATGTATAAATGAAAATAAAAGAAAAATTGTACTAAGTCACACTTGAAATTATGATAAACATATAAAAATTCTTTTTTTGAAATTTGTGTTCAATTGCCTACATTATTTAATGAAATTTTAAAATTCGAAGTATGTCTGGATGTAGCATTTAAAAAGAAGAAATATTTATTCCTAAATGCAACGATGTAATGCCTTTTAGAATAAAAGGTGACTTCAGAAAATTTACTAACATAGCTATGAAATAAGTCTTATCTTACGCCTTAATATAAACATTTATTATTGTAATTTCAATTCCGTTTAAAATAAAGGTTCAATTTACATGAATCTATACTTTTTGGCAATAAATACATGGACGAAAAAAGAATGAAAAGAACAAATAAAATATAAAGTAAAATATTTGATTTCTAGCTTTCCTTCATGCTTAGATCTAGGATAAATGTAAAATTGGTATTAAATCACTATTCAAGCTTTTTAGAAAATTAGAAAGAAATTTAATACTTTATTTGCGCATAAAACTTTAATATATGATGCTGTATCTGAGAAATAAAGGTTTTAATGTAGTACAATTACATGCTGTATTTAGATATAGTTTTTGGTACATTAGATTATGTATAGTTAAATCTGACAGTAAATGATCTAGAAAATGAAGTAACATATTTCAGAATTGAAGGAATTTCAATAATTATCAACACTTCTGATTTGAAAATATGTTTTTTCCCCTGAGAATTAACCATCAGCGTTTTTTTTTTTTTTTTTGAAATTTTAAATATCATTCTTACAATTTATTTTAGCCAAAACGCTATTTATTTTGCAAAAAAAAGATATCTTATTGGAACAACTTTAACGTAAAAAAATACATTAGCTTATTTCAAGTATCCGTTTGTAGAGTAATAATATTATATATATATATAGAAATAACTAAATATTATTGATATCCATTTAAATTAAAAAGACTTTGTTTTTTTTCCTTTTGTTGAATAAAATTAAACTTTAAGACATATAAAGATTAAATCCTCTTAAAACTTAAAATTTTAATTCACTTTAATAGACTAAATTTGTATTATGAGATTCGAAATTAGAATTTTTATAAATGACTTCAGTGTAGGAAAATTATGAACATTTTCCTTCATAATAAATTTAAACTAATTTCGTTCATTCTATTTATTATTTTTACCTTTCGTCTGAAACGCGGTATCATTAGCATTTTTCTCACGGCAGCCTTTTAACGTTATCAGAGACATGGAGTATCATTCTCACTTGACAATGACTGATTACCATATGGCACAAATTGCAAAATCGCCCAAGTTCACATACAAAGAGAACAGTTATAATGTGGTACCCTTTTTAAGGTTTGAGTTAAAAGTTAGCGCTAGTAAGAGTGAGCACAAGTGACACAAAACCGTGCATCTAGAGGGGCTATAAAACATGTTTCTCGCATTATTAAGATTAAATGAGATAATTAAGGGTCCTTATCTTCGAAATATTCGCTTTTTTTCTTACGTTAAAATTGATAAATTTTCTTTAAAAATGCTAAGAACATTTTTGAAATTTTATTTTAGATTAGGCGCTCGGTGTATTTGCTTTTTCCCCCTCCGTTATTTTGACTCGATTTTAAATATGAATGACAGTATTGATGTTTTCGAAACATCAAAAGTAAAGCCACCAGTGGTTTCTAATGTATATCAATATCGGAAGTATCACTGTAATCTGGAAAATGAGGTAACATGGAGCTGCATTACCGAAAAGTCCGAAAATTGTAAAGGACTGCTGAAGACAAAAGACATTTGTGTTCACCTTGAAATGCCTAATTCTTGCAATCCGGATGAAGCTCAAACCGACGTGAAGAAATATTTAATAGATATTAGAAGGAGAGTTCGTGAGACTGATGAATCGGTCACAAAAATATACCATGAGGAGATGTCACCTCTTTTTCAAAGTGGATATGGATTTTTGACAGTTATTCCTACTTTATCTTACATCAAAAGTAATTTACAGAGATTGAGAAGAAAAGTACAAGGGATTGCTAATGAAGTCCCTACAACAAGTGAAATACACCTCTCCTAGAACTGTTAAAACTGGATGATTCGTCGAGTATTTTGCTCGGTAATACGACTGAAAATGAGTCAAATGAAAGAATCATTATCTTTGGAAAATCAAAATGCAAAAATAGTCTTCAAAAATGAAAAAAATCTTTTCATATGGAACATTCAAAACCTATTTTAAGCAATTTCTGCACCTGTATTCTTTACAGCTAGATATTGGAAGCAATTTAGAAGAAATTAATATTATTACAGTTATATTCGCACTGCTTGTAAAATAAACAAACAAACTACTTACGAAAAACTATTCAACATTTTAAAAGAATATAATTGAAATCCTGAATGTTTGACTATGGATTTTGAAACTGCGGCTATAAGGGGTGCGAAAATTGTATTAACTGCAATAGGAATAAAAGGTTGCAATTTTCATTTCAACTTATGCTTATGGAGGCAAGCGCAAAGTAAAGGCTTGGCAGAAGTTTACAAATCCAATGCAGAAATTAGACTCCATGTTCGCTTGTGTACTGCTTTGGCTTTTCTGCCAGAGAAATATTTGGATGATGCATGGATGAATATTTAGAAAGGCAGTCCTCAACATTATCTTTTAACAAAACTTTATGACTATATTGTTGACCTATGGTTTGAAAACTTCACGATTACTGTTGACATTCGGAATCATTACCAGAAACTCCATAGAACAAACAGTGCTATTAGAAGGACGGAACAAGAAAATAAACTCGTTAATTGGAAAGTCACATCTAAGAATAGAGGAGCTGATTCGTTTTTTAAAATGAGAAGCTGAATACCGCGACTTTTTAGCAGCACGGAAAGAATTAAATCAGAAGCGGTGGCAGGAATTTGCCGACGGGGAGGCAAGACGAATCCGACAGGGGAACATTCACAATATCTCTCATTTTGCTTCAAAATAACTCAAAATAGTTAATTTTACATTTAATTAAAGAAAATCAAGTATTATTTAGATTCTTTTTTAAAAAATCCCTTACTTTCATTGTTCATTTTACAATTGTAAAAAAAAAAAAACGTTGCTATGCGATATGATGTGATGTGATACCTCATTCAACTTGTCGGATATATTGCCAAAATAAGCGCAAATCATAACTTAAATCAACGATTATTTAATAAAATGTCGGAAATCTGCAAACTTCTTCGACACTCGTCACATTGAGTTTATAGTCGATTGCTCAAAAATTGGCAATAATTAGTTTATCGCCTTTGTCGACTATATTTTCAAAAGTAGTACACACTGTAAACTTAATGAACGACATTTGAATCAGACGTCGAAAAATCTGCTTTACATATGTCTTCGGCAACAATTATATTCAATTTTTAGGTCTATCAAAAACTGTCTAAGAAAATACGACATATTATTATTGATCTACCACCCTATCGAATATTTTCCCAAATATAGTCTAAACAATTTAATCATTACTTGCATATTTCGATTGTTTACAATATGTCAATTTCAAGGAAGTTTTTGAATAATCATATTCGATAATGCGCAGCTCTCTACAACCATCCTGAAATCGTGATTTTTGTTGACGAAACTCTAAATATCTCGCCGACGGGGGGGGGGGGGGCAAGAGGCTATCGACAGGGGGGCAATCGTCCCCCTGCTATCGCCGCCTCCGAGTTAAATTTAGAGGGGAAACGGAGAGCGAAAAATATGTATATAAATCTTGATGAAAGAATAAAACAAACAGTAGAAAAACAACCTTTTGACAAGTACTGAAAGAGCTGCCTTGTAACTATTGATAATATAACAAAATTGTTGTAAAATTATTTTAAAGCATTGAATAATGGAATTTTATTTGAATTTTTTTAAATAATAATAATAATAATAATAATTGATAGATAAGTTATAGCTATAAATTAGAATTTAAAAAAACTAAGCAAGTGTAAACTTGGAAGAAATAAAATGCTTTTAAGTTATATGACTAATTTTTGATGCATTGGTTACTCATTCTTTTTTTTTTTTGCATAGATTAATCTTTCAACTTACCATAATTAATTAAAATTGTATTTAAGTTGCAGTGTGATAGAGAATATTTTGTGCAATTTATAAACTTTTGAATTGAAATAATTTATTTGATTTGTATATATTCGAATAATAGAATTTTCTTAATAAACTATTTGTATACACTTACAACAAGTTTTTTTTTATATGGGTATATTGCATAACCATACTTTACAGTGATAAAGTATTATACAGAAATTTTTAAAAGGCAATGTCTACTGCTAAATAATTTTATCTAATTATGTTAAAGATTATGATAAAATACGATGATTAAACAAAACGCAAACGCATTTCTTTAATATTTATTACTAACACTTATTTGCTATATATACTTATTTGCTATCATATTTGACAGATATTATACTTCAAAGATATAAATTATTCAGTACAAAATTATATTTATTTCATTGTAAATTATAAATTTAAACAGCACTTATACTTTACAAAAAAATCCTTCTTAAAACATTCCTTCTTAATATATATTCCAATTGGGCAAAAGACTCCTTATATAGATATTATCAAATAAATTGGATAATTACATAAAAGTTTATTTAATTTGAATAAAATTATCTTCAACGGAAAATGAAACAAAGTTCGTTTACCCTCATATAAATGTAAGGCAAGCAAATGTCCAAATTACATCAATTTTTGAAATTTTTAAAAGTGAAAATAAAATTATTATTACATTTTTACTCTTTCCTTAGAACTAATTTATTTGAATATTATATTAGGCTATAATTTATACTAAATATAAAACAATCATTTAATATCCACCCTGATTGTAATATAGTCAAAAATAATTAAATAATCTTTGAAAAAGTGTCCCTAAAATCCTTAAATATATCAAATTTTAGAATACCAAACCTATATAATTGTTATTTTGTCAAATATTTGCAATATAGCTAGAAGGAAATTGAAATATATGTTTTAAAACTGGGTGTCAAAAACTACAGATGTATAAATTTTATATTTTATATTATATATATATATATATATATATATATATATATATATATATATATATAGTTACGTTTTTAGCGTTGCGAGTTTGGATTGAATGGACTTTACTTGAGGACAGCACAAACAAACTTATTGACAGTTATTTACAGGATGACGTGATAATGTAGAGCTTCAAATAAAAACAATCCAGCATTCAACAGTCACTTACAGCGTAAATGCAAGCCTTACGCGCATTAAAAACAGACTGCAAACCAGCTATCGTATAGCATAGTAAACAGTAAGTCACAGCGAACTCAATAACACAATGTTAACAGCAAACGTAATCGCAGCTCACTAATAACAAGCGAGAATCCGCTATTCCAGCGAAACGCTTCTCTTCCGAGAGAGAAACTGCCAATTTGCAGCAGCCCGTCACTTATATAGCCGTTCGTGGGAGAAAAGAAGCTTCAGAAATCACCGCAAGAGATCCAGAGGCTGTCAGACTATTCATTTCGCCAAACTAAACCGGCTAGTACCTAGGTCTTTGACGCCGTCGCCAATCGCTCTTCATTTCACGATTTCAGTGGCTTTGGGCGCTTGTAACATTGCCCCTTCCTCAAGGACTGCAAGTACAGACCTTGAGAAGACCAAGGGCAGTACAGACCTTGAGAAGACACCTAAAAGTTACAATAACATAGACACAAAGTTTTATAACATGACATTAAAGCATAATTAACCTAAAGACACTATTTACAAATATACAGGTCATATGTACATAAATGCGGAAACCATGGTTTCAACTAAGTATTTGACAACTTACCATAATAAGGGGCTAGCCGGTCATAATATACTCTAGGTTTTGAGTTCGGTAAATTCCTTATTCGAACCACGACATCATTCAGTCTTTTCAGGGCTGTACAAAGGCCTTACCAGGAAGACTGCAGTTTCGGAGATAGTCCCTTTCGTCGAATCGGGTTCCAGAACCATATCTTGTCACCTTCCTTGAATTCATGTCCGGTGGCTTTAGTGTCATACCTGGTCTTCATCTTCTCCGTCTCTATGTTGATCCGATCTCGGGTAAACATGTGTACGTCTTCTAAACGGGCCCGGAAGTCTTGAACAAAATCGACTGGCGAAAAAGGCGTATCCGGTGGACACCCGAACAGAAGATCACAGGGCAATCGTTCCCATCCAAAGAGAATCTTGGATGGTGTGAAGCCAGTCGTTTCGTGAACCGCGCTTCGATAAGCAAGCAAGAAAAGGGTAGTTTCTGATCCCAATCTTGTTGGTTTTTCGAAACGAAAAGAGAGAGGTTATTTAGAATCGTACGATTGAACCTCTCTACCATGCCATCTGATTGGGGATGAAGAGGTGTTGTCTGAGTTTTGTCGATTCGGAGGTGTTTGCAAAGTCCTTAACATACAGCAGAAGTAAAACTCCTCCCTTGATTAGAGTGAAGCTGAAGAGGTGTTCCAAATCTGGAAATCCAGTTCTGAAGTAAGACTTTTACTATAGTAGTCACTTCTTGATCAGAAATTGGATAAGCCTCTGGCCATTTTGTGAAATAATCCATAGCAACCAGAATGTTTCTATTTCCATTGTCCATCCAAAGAAGAGGTCCCAAGATATCAAAAGAAATTCTCTCAAATTGTGCACCTACATTATACCACTGTAACTTAACACGACTGCGTGTTTTTGGTCCTTTACGGGCGTTAGTCATCACATGTTCTGCACCATTCTTGAACATCATCTTTCAAGTTGTTCCAATAGAAGGAGTTACACAGCAGTTCAGCAGGTGGTAATTCATTATGTTCCTGGAGACTCTCCAGGACATAATGAATTACCTTCATGACTACGTAGTGGCCACCTGCAGAACTGCTGTGTAACTCCTTCAGAACTTGATTTATCCTTGATAGGGGAAGTACAAGTTGCCACAACTGACTTCTTATCTTCGGTCTCAAGATGCCATTTCTAATTTCGAGTGAATTAAAGAGAGCCCAATAACGTTTAATTCCAATACTGAAGCTTGAAATGTCCTGCCATTCAGGTCTTGAATTGCATGATTCCATAAATTCCCCAATCGGTTTAGTGTCAGGATCATTTATTTGTTCCTTGCGAACCTCTTCATCACTCCAGGGATCAAACTGAAGTGGGACAACTCCTGTGATTTGGCACACAGTTGGAGTTACAATCCCATATTTCTTTTCAGCAGAGGAGCAATAGCGACAACCCTCGGAGCAGGGCTTTCTTGAAAGGGTATCTGCATTTCCATGAAACGACCCTTTCCGATGTTTAATTTCAAAGTCGTATTCTTGAAGTTTCTGTATCCATCTGGCTATCTGACCCTCTGGATTCTTGAAATTTAAAAGCCAAGTCAGAGATGCATGGTCCGTTCGGAGCAGAAGTTTTCTTCCATAAAGGTAACTATGGAAATTCTCCACGGCCTTCACTATAGCGAGCAATTCTTTCCTGGTGACACAATAATTCCGTTCTGGTTTCGAAAGACACTTGTTCCAGTATGCGATGACACGTTCGTGGCCGTCAATTTCCTGAGACAATAATGCTCCAATGCTCTCATTACTTGCATCTGTATCCAGGATGAACTGTTTTTCAGGATCAGGATAGGACAGGATGGGAGTCGCTGTCAAGGCTTCTTTCAAGTCGTTAAATGCCTTTTCGCATTTATCCGATCACAAGAATTTTTGTTTGCTTTCGGTTAGCCTATGTAGTGGTCTAGAGATCAAAGAAAACTCCTTAACAAATCTCCTGTAACATGTGCTGAGGCCCAAGAAGCTTCTAAGTTCATGGACATTTTCAGGGCTGTGCCAATCACTAACTGCTGACACTTTTTCCGGGTCTGTTTGGACGCCCTCTGCAGAAATTATGTGTCCAAGGTAGCTTACTTCATGACGTAACAGACGATATTTAGATGAATTCAACTTCAAGTTGGCATCTTTTAATTTATCTAAAACCTTTTTTAAATTACAAAGATGCTCTTCAAAATTCCGTCCGACTATGATGATGTCATCAAGATAAAGGAGGCAAGCTTCTGTAGTAAGTCCTTTTAAATCTGTCTCCATTGGGCGTTCAAAAGTTGCTGGCGCATTACAAAGCTCAAAAGGCATGATCTTAAATTGCCACAGCCCATGTTCTCCAGTTGTAAACGCTGTGTTCTCATGATCGTCAGGATGAATCTCCACTTGCCAGTATCCACTCTTCAGATCGAGAGTGGAGAACCACTCGTTCCCGGAGAGTGTATCATCGATTCGGGGAAGAGGGTACGAATCTTTCTTCGTGATGTCATTCAGTCGCCGGTAATCTACATAGAATCTTGTAGAACCATCTTTCTTACGTACCAAAACGATGGGAGAGGCCCAAGGACTAGACGAAGGTTCGATGACGTCCTTTTCTTGCTCATTTAACAAATCTTTCACCTCTTCCACTTTGGCAAATGGCAATCTTCTGGCATCAGCAGATGTTTGTGAGAAGTAGTCTTTAAATTCCTCAATAACTCTTCCTGCAGTGACTCTTTGCTCCTTGTCCAATTCAATGCCCTTAAGTAATTCCAGGCTCAAACAGTTGGAAGACTCCTTTGATGTTAAGTAGGAATTTTTCTCTATACAGATAACTGGAGAATATTTAGCTAGAATTTTCCCCTTTTTTAAATTAATTTTGATTTATTACTAGTATTGATAACCTTGAAGGGTACGTTCTTCTTCGAGATATCTACAAGACTGGAGGCCACCATCGCTCCGCTAGGAAGACTCCCATCGCTGGAAAATTCAACAATACCAAACCGGAAATTCTGCGTTTCGCCAGTAGATCTCTCTAAAATTATTTCTCTTCTAGCTGGAATAACAAATTCTGTTGAAGTAACAATCTGAGGGCAGGTATTTATTCCTCCACAACCTAAATGGGAAAACAGTCACGACTTCTGATGCGGAGTGCAGGGAATTATTTTTAAAGTCTATTGGAAAATCATATTTCTTCAGAAAGTCCAGTCCAAGTATATAATCATCTGTAATTTCCGCTACGTAGACGGCATTGTCATAAGTAGCATTCCGAAATCTAATCAAAATATTCATTTTTCCAATAATCGGGATTTTGTCACCAGCGACCGTTTGGAGGGTGACGCAGGGCAGTGTCCAGAGAATTTTCCTTCCGAGCTGTTCAGCAATATCTCTTCACATGATGGTTACGCTGACTCCTGTGTCAACGATTATCCGGCAGGGAATCCCGTTGACGAAAACTTCAACAAATAAACCATTTTCACGGCCGACTCTGGAAGATATCTGAAAAACTCCAAAATGGAGCTTTTTCTCATATGGCAACCTCCACCCGCAAGACCGCCAAATTCTAGTTTTCCTGGTTGCTTTGAGAAGAGTCTTTAGCCCGTTTATCTAAGCGGGCTGAACAATTCTTTTGAACATGGCCCTCATCGCCGAATTTCCAACATTTCACAGTTCTCTGGCCATGTTTGTTGGGCCTTTCATCTCCTATCTGGATAAACTGGCAAATGGTTTTCATCATTTCCGTTAAATTTTGCAGCGATGGATCTGATGGACTGTAGCACCTCTTACTGAATGACAATCCCTCCCAGAGCGGCTTCAAATTTCAATGAATAAACCAAAGCTGCTTTCAAATCCTTCAATTCATCCATTCGCAGGGACTTTTGTATCTCTGGATACTTCACACCGTCAATGAAATACCGCAGGGCTAGTGTTTCCCGTACCTCGGCAGGACAGTCGGAGAAAGCAAGATGGGAGAGTCTCTCAACATCTGCTGCAAGCTCTTGCAGACTTTCGTTCGATCGTTGTTGCCGAGTCTTTAATTGAAGACGGCTATAGTCATTGAGACATTTTTTTCCGAAGCGCAACTGCAGAGCGTTTGAAAGATCAAATTCCAGATGTTGATCTTTGGGAATAGTTCTCAAGATATCGGCAACTTCAGCCCGTAGTGATGCATCCAGTTGACGAGCCTTCGTGACTGGATCCGAGCCATTGGCTTATATTTTTTAATATATTTTAACCATACGTATGGCGCAGTATGATCAAAACTGGTTCTTGCGCCATTAAAATCCACAAAACCAACCAGCCTTGATAAAAACCATCGAAAATTGGATTTTATATGGGGGATTTTAACTGCTTATGAAATTTTTTTAACCATTTGTCTGGCGCAGCTTAGCCAAAACTTGGCTCTTGCGCCAATAAAACTCAATCAACCAACCAACCAACCAACCCTACCATTGGCTTCTGCGACGATGGAGAATTGAGTCTCGTAGACTTTTCATGGTGTTTTTCAGGCGTAAGTGGACACTTTAATGTTGTATTTAGAAATAACAGGCACAGGTTGGGCTATATCAGGCTCTCGAACATTCGGGGATTGGTATCCAGATTTCACATGTACACCTTCCATTTTCTTTAATTTTTCCTCAAATGCGTTGAATCTTTCGTCCACTTTTTCAAATTTCTCTTCAAACCTCTGCTGAATATTACGAATCTTTCTATCGTTCACTTAAACCTTTTCCACTAAAGCATCTACTTTGGAGTTGATTGCTTCAACGATTTTAGCTTGATCTTGTTCTATCTTCATCATCTTCTCTTGACCTAGTTCTATTTTTTTCTCCATTTCTTTAAGGAAAGCAAAAAGCTGTTCAAATTTTATTTTTTCTGCTTCCTCCATCGCTCTAGTTTTCACCATTCAAACCCACTTCTGACACCAGTTGTTACGTTTTTAGTTTTGCGAGTTCGGATTGAATGGACTTTACTTGAGGACAGCCCAAACAAATTTATTTACAGCTATATACAGGTATTTACAAGATGACGTGATAAAGTAAAGCTTCCGATATAAACAATCCAGTAGTCAACAGTCACTTACAGCGTAAATGCAAGCCTTACGCACAATAAAAACTAACTGCAAAACAGCTATCGTATAGCACAGTAAACAGCAAGTCACAGCGAGCTCAACGACACAACGTTAACAGCAAACGTAAACACAGCTCACTAATAACAAGCAAGAATCAACTAATCCAGCGAAACGCTTCTCTTCCGAGAGAGGAACTGCCAGTTTGTGGCAGCCCGTCCCTTATATAGACGGTAGAGGGAGAAATGACACTTCGTCAATCGCTCTCCCTTCCGCGCTTTCAGGGGGTAGCTAGCTTGTAACTATATAT
>JAOUZG010034195.1:242717-269236 GCA_026289955.1 Argiope argentata | reverse complement strand
ATATTCAGGAGATAAATAATAGATAGTTTTTTCTCGTTTTTTCAGTAATCATTAATTAGAAAAAAATACCCTTTGTTTATTTCAACACATTTATATCAAAGGCCCTTTAAAAATATTTTAAATCATGTAAATATTAATAACATAACCAATACTGCTTTTATTCAGAGAAATGTCTTATAATGTCTGATAAAAAATTACATTTTACAAAAAAAAGATAAAGAAAATAGATGCCTAAATAGAACATTTTCTATAGATTTAGTATCCTTCGTCATTATAATTATTACGTTAAGAAGAAAATTTGTTTGACATTGATTACTTTAAAAGGAATATTTTCAAAATATCATAAATAAGAAAAAATTTTCACATTTGAAGCACCAAAATAGAATTTCACCTTTCTAAGAAATACACTTCAAAGTAAAATAAAACGTAGTTTATTAAAATTGTTTCATCCATTCAATTAAAGAAAATGGTTCCTCAAAATACATCACTAATATCTTTAAACTCAATAATACAAAATACGTTTTGATTTTCGAGTTCATATCATAAACTTGAGTTTAGAATTTATATGTTATTTTATGAACTGTAGCATTTCTTTGTTTATTCGTTTATTTCCCAAGATATAAAAGCACACATATTGTTTGGTGTCTTGATATAAGTTATGATCTTTTTGCTTCAGTTTTTTCCAACTCCAATTAATGAATAACTGCTTTCTGAGTTTAAAGATAGAACTGTTGATTTGAACTTCAAATTTAAGGAATAATTTTAATTCTAATTTAAGCCACTTTGGAGGACCCCCCCCCAAAAGAATAACAACATTATTAATTTCAAGCTGTTTAAATTCTATTTCAGCTTCGATTAAGCCTATAACATAATGATAACATTTCAATAAATTATTTTAATAAATAGCCTGGAATTGTATTAATTAAAAGGCTTAAAAATTTATCCCAAATTAACACCTTCGACACCTAAACAGAATTGCATTACCTTAATGACACTTGGGCATATGTGATGATGGCATAATTCATTGATAATTCAATTGGGCATAATTCATACGATAGAAGGACTGACTTTTTGAATTAGTCAGGAAAGATTTATCAAATATCCATTGATAAAGTTAATTCATTTCTTAGTTCAGATTTGTCATTAAACATTAACTGAATTTTTCGGTACCATACCGTATACTTTTGTTGAAAATGGAACCAACTAAGGAGATTTTAAAAACAGAAATATGCAGAATATGAACATAAAACTGCAAATAATTATGAATTTCTTTCAAGAAGAATTTTTTTCACTTTCCTAAACGTTAAAATTTTGCTAAATAATGCTTCTATTTAGAACATTTTTTGGAAAAGGAAGATTTTATTTTGCTTAAGAAACAGCCTATTTGTTTGATTTTAGATGCAGATCGTGTATTCTGTATGAATACCACTTATTAAAGTTAAAATATTCTTTATGCAGTCAATTTTGGACTATTGATCTCTAGATTGATTTTTTCTAATCTAGAAAAACACTAACCTAAAAATTAGAGAAAAATTTCACTTTTTTCATCATATGTATGGCACTTTATTCTCACTAGTTCTGTCCTATTGAAATAAGGATCCTACTACTTTCAACCACAAGGCTTACTAAAATGTTGGGAACTAAAAACGTTATTGTATTCTAAAACGAGGGAAGCATTACGATTACATACAAAATAATCCATTATCATCCTCTCTCTCTGTATATAACTATGACCAGCACTTCTAAATTTAAAACTAAGCATATCTACAAATTTTCTAAATAGAAGTGAAAAATGAAAATAAAATAAAAATTATACTATTTTACACTTAAAAATATGATAAACATAAAAAAATGTTTGTAATTTTTGTTCTATTGCCTACGTTATTTAATGAAGTTTTGTAATTGAAGTAAGTCTGGATGCAGCATTTAAAAAGGAAAAGAATTTATTCCTAAGTGCAAGGATGCAATGCTTTTTAGAAAAAAAAAGACTTCAGAAACTTTACTGACATAGCTATGAAATTAATCATATCTTACGGCTTAATATTTAAAAATTTATTATTTCAATTTCGGTTACAATAAAGGTTCAATTTACATGAATCTATACTTTTGGCAAGAAACCCATGGACGGAAAAAATAAAGAAAAGGACGAATAAAATATAGAGTAACATATTTTATTTCTAGCTTTCCTTCATGCTTAGATCTAGGATAAATGTAAAATTGGTATTAAATCACTATTCAAGCTTTTTAGAAAATTAGAAAGAAATTTAATACTTTATTTGCGCATAAAACTTTAATATATGATGCTGTGTCTGAGAAATAAAGGTTTTAATGTAGTACATTTACATGCTGTATTTAGATATCGTTTTTGGTACATTAGATTATGTATAGTTAAATCTGTCAGTAAATGATCTAGAAAATGAAGTAACATATTTCAGATTTGAAGGAATTTCAATAATTATCAACACTTTCGATTTGAAAATAGGTTTATTACTGAGAATTAACCATCACATGTTTTTTGAAATTTTAAATATTCTTATAATTTATTTTAGCCAAAGGGATTTTTATTTTGCAAAGAAAAAAAAAGATAACTTATTGGAACAACTTTAACGTAAAAAAATACATTAGCTTATTTCAAGTATCCGTTTGTAGAGTAATTATATATATATATATATATATATATATATATATATATTCACTTTAATAGACTAAATTTGTATTATGCGATTCGAAATTAGAATTTTTATAAATGTCTTCCGTGTAGGAAAATTATGAACATGTTCCTTCATAATAAATTTTTTAAACTAATTTCGTTCATTCTATTTATTATTTTTACCACTCGTCTGAAACGCGGTATCATCAGCATTTTTCCCACGGCAGCCTTTTAACGCTATCAGAGATATGGATTATCATTCTCACTTTGACAGTGATTGATTACATATGGCGCACATTGTAAAATCGCCCAAGTTTACATACAAATATAATAATTATAATGTGGTACCCTTTTTAAGGCTTGAGCGCAAGTGACACAGAACCATTGGAGTTTATGAATCTGATTCTGATAATTAGAAAATGTTTCCAAAGCACTCATACTATCATTATAAATGACGGAATTAAGCTAATTTGAAGAGATTTCCAGTAGAGCAAAGGAAATCGCTTTTAACTCAGCTGTAAACACAGAGCTACTGTTGTGCAAACGATAGCTTTGTTAAACGATGGGGTTATAATGGCACATCCAATGTGTCCAACTGATTTAGAGCTTCCTGTAAACACTGGTGTGAAAGAAGAATACTGGCAGAGATGATAAAACAGCTGTTGAAAAATACCAGGTTTACTTGAAGATCTACCGAATGCCAAAAAAAGGTCCAGAAAAGAATTGCTTGATGTTTTAAGGGGGAATGGAATAAAAATCAAACGACTTAGTGGCAACATTATAAAGGTCTGAAATATGTAGAACCTCTGAATCCCCAAAAAAAGAATATTGGAAGGTCACGATTCGTAAATTCTTCGAAGAGAAACAGTAAGAACAGTGCGACAAATAGGATGATTTGGGAAAAAAGTAACGTAGACAATTTCTGACGCCGCAAACTGGTGGCAAATAACATATAAGCTCTCTATTGTTTAAGTGATATCTCTATTGATCGGAGCAGACGCTCAGAATAGTACAGTGAATGGTGTCCAATCGCCGTGAAACCGTTGAACGCGCGGAGTCAATACGGGACATGATGAGTTCTTGGTAAATACGGATCTGGGAGGTACGATCAGCATCCCATGATAATTTGGAAAGCACCTTCAATATGTTTAATGTTTTTTTGCCCTTCTTACGCAAGTGTAAAATTTTCGGAAGGCACGCCTGCGATCGAATATCACCCCCCAAAAACCGAATTTCATCCACTACAGGACTATAAGAATCGATTGCGGAAACTAGTGCGAATTCTTGGCCTAGAGTATTAGCTACGTCTAATGGGGCTGAATGCATCTCATTTCCTGTCTTTAATACAGGTATAGGTGATTCACTATAAGTGCCATTGGGGGCCTTTACTTTTCTCCATAAATGTTTACTGGAAGTAGAGGATATGACGGATGATAAATTTTATTCACGATTCCCTTTGACTAAGACGGCGAATGCAACGAGCTAGTGCTTTGGTTATTTTAGTTGCAACTAAAAATAGAATGAGCATGGAGTATTTGAAAATTTCAACAGCATCATAAAATTTCATTTTCAGAAAAAGCTAAAAATACATTTAAATGATTCCTACAGACCAGCAACATAACAACTTAAGTTTGTCAACTATTTATATTTATTAAAAGAATTGTTTATTTTATGAAATATATGCATTTATAGATTTAAAATACTTTTGTAAGAATTCATAAAATAAAGAAAATACTACTGGTGAAGCAAACCCAACTCCTTTATTTCATGGAAAAAAAGCTCAGATAAAAATTAGACTTGCTTATTAACATTTCATTAGTTCAAAGATTAATTTATATTCATAAAACATATTTAAACTATATATTCAGCCATAAACAAATATAACACAAAATTTCAAGCATATCAAAATACACCTGCTGCATAAATCATATCCCCATGTTTTCTTCTAACTTGCCATAAGCTCGTTTTTTGAGTTTTTTTCATGTCATTGTTTTTATATGATGGTAATATGATATATGATTATAAGATACAATTTATTTTATAAGAAGGACTTGTTTTTTTTTTCTGAGTTATAATAAAGCAACAATTAAATTTTGATTTATTTTCTTCAACGGTACAAGAAGGCCTCTACAACTTTGTTGTTCACTTCAAAGGTTTATTCTGTTGGCTCCCTTTCACTGGTAAATGCAGAACCAAATTCGTTACCATATTTAGCACAGGCTAGACACATTTTTGATGAAAAATTAAAGGAACTTGCTTGAAGGCTTGGAAGAAATTTTTCCTGACATTCATGACAAGGAATATTTTTCCGTAAAGGGTACTAAAGTGATTGCACAGAACAATGTAACTATTATACACAATCTTAGCTGGTGAATTCACTATTTCAGGTTCATTGCATTTGGTAAAAGGTTCCAAAATGTCATTAGAATTGCTTGGTTGTGAAACAAAATATTTATTTGCCCATCGTATCTTGGCATTTTCAGACTTTGTCTGCTTTTATTTGGACGACATTTAAGCTTTTGGTAGTGAAAACTGATCAAGTTCTTTTTAAAACAAAATTCAGAGAAAGAAAAAAAATGTAATTTAAACTAGAGCAAATTTCAATTTTAACCCTCAATAGTTTTTGTATTTAATTTCAAAGAAACTGAAACGAGCAATTTGAATAAGAAATGTATGACGAAAGAATGAACAAACCAAAGCAAACAAAAGAAAAAAGTAGAAGTTTTTAACATCTGCCAAATCATAAACAACAGCATAAAATCAAAATTTCTAATAAGGCTCACTAGCAGAGTTTGGAGGAAAGCGAAACTATTTTATATTGCAGCTGTCTAAATGAAAACAAGTGGCCGTGGCATCCTAATGACAATAAAAACGCCGATATTGAGCAAACGAATTAAGATATCAAAATTTTTCAAAATATGATAGTTCACAATCTAAATATACATTAATGATAAAAATAAAGATCTCAAATTTCATCAATTTCTTACATTTTTATCGTCTCTAGTGCCCTTAAGAAAGAGTTTCGAAAAAACGTAATCTGCATATGTTGTAGTTGCTAGGACTTCGCATCTCATACCAAGCGAATCTTTATCCTCAGATGGATGGTAGCATGCAACCAAAGATGGTGGTTAAATCCTTATAAATTTCCTTTTGATTTCCTAATCCCAAAGCGACTGAATTCCGTAATTTTGATTTTTTTTTCAATTTTACAGAGATCTTTATACAAAAGCCTCGTTTCGCGAGTTTTAGTGTCAGTGAGGTCTGAGGGTTTTTTTACGGGCTTTACTGATGTTTTGAGATCTGGTTTAGAAGATTCTGGCATATTCTTGAGAGAGCTATTAGAATCAGATTCGAACGTTTTTTCTAGAGACTTTTTATCGAATACTGTTTCTTTCAGTTAGAACAAGCAGTTTTAGCAAAATGAGTTTTGAACGGAAGCATAGCTGATTCCAGAAGTAGGAGACCGGAAATCAATCCTACGGCTTGTTGCTGAATGTGTTAAAACTTTTATTTTTATGGTATTGATTTCTTTCTCCCATTTCCAGTTCGAGAAAACTGGCATTATTTTCTCGAGAGCAAGTTCGAGAAAAATAGGGATGGTCATTACCACTGTTAACGCATTTTTCTTGAGCAGTAAACCGTAGGTTGTCATATCCTTTTTAAGTACAGCGGGTGCAAGGGAGTGTATCATGGAAATTAGCTTTGGAAACACCTTAATGGATTAGGAATTTATTGGCGAAATTATAACCTTATGTAACCTGCATATAAGGATTCAGGTTATTAGGGACTGTGAAAGATCAACATATAAAGCTTTTTCGGTAGTTTTTGGCTATCTCGCCAAATCATAATGTGAGAAACATTTGACACACCTTGCTTCTTTAGTTATCAACTGATTTTCTCTAGGGTGACGCAATACAATTTTCCGCAAGTTATGACACTTGGAGAAGTTTAGCGATGTATGCAGGCTCACAGAAACAGGTAGGAGGGCTAGAGCTTTCAGTTTGTGAATATTTTGAACTTTTTTTAGAATCAACTTCCATTAGTAAGTGACCAGAAATACTAATACAGGACGCGCAATGCAATTACAGGCAGTAACAACGTTGGCAATGGAGGTCCATTACACATTAGCGAAACAATGAACCATAAGCAGAACGCTCCTCTTTTCCTGTGGCGTCCTTTTGCATACGACACGTAGAAGTATCTTCCAGATGCTGGTTTTCAAAACTTTGGCTTTCTTACCAATGTAACCCCCTTGCCTCCAATATTTAATTACGATAAAAGACAATCAATCCGGATAGTACGGATCGGGATACTAGGGAGTGTACTGTAGTCTCCCTGAAAATATAAATCAATTATATTAATTTTTCCCTCCCTGTACAGCTGGCCAAATAGAAATTTTCCCATTGTATAGTGATATTAAAAAGATCGTTTAAGTGAGGGGGAAAACTTAACGGATCAATTGCTTTGTTAGGTATCGATATTTGTTTCGTCTCGGTGACACAAGCAATTAATTTATTCAATGGACGGTTTCTATAAGCGTAATATATTGAAAGGTATTTTAATGACGTAGATATACTGTGAATGTTGGAAAATACTGAAAAAAATAGGATCGAACCAGCAAGCGTTATATAAGGAATGCACAACAGAAGAATGTACGCGCATATGAACCTAAAAATGCAAACATTCCTTATTGGTGAATTTGCAATGGCGCAAGATTTTCATTGTGCTTAAACATCTTGAAACATATTTTCATTGACTTTTATAATATTCTGAATGATGCCACTGACTATTCTGAATCTAAGTTTTCAAATCATTTATTATAATAAAACTTTAATAAATGTAAATAGTTATAGCGCATTTATTGAAATGTTTTAAAGTATTTATTCAAATAACTTGTTGGCTTCGACGATATTGAAATAATTTATGTAATTTTCTTTACACAAAAATAAAAGTTAGGATTTTTTTTCACTTTTTTACATTTTTTTTATTTAAGGTTTTAGAATATAATGGTTAAGTGTGAATATTTTTGCATATGCTAGGAAGACTTACAATACAATTGTGCACGACTCAGCTCTGAGGGGTTATTAGATATAATATTAAAATAATTTCTTTATATTTTAATTAAAAGTATCTTTTAAATATAGTAAATATTTCATTGCTCCAAATTCCTAAATATTTATTTTTTCACCCAGAAAGAGTTGAAACAAGTTAATCAATATTTTGTAAAATTTACTAATGCTGTTGGTGGAATGAGAAATTTTACATAGTTTTCTTTAAAAATAAGACATCTGGAACATCTCAAAAATATTTCAATCTAATTAGAACACCATCTTGAGAAATAACATTAAAATGTACTTTTCATCTCAAGGGCCTTCAAATGTTTATTTTATTGATCAATATATTTTATAATGCTGTTTTATTTGAATGTGAACATATTTTGGAAATAAATAGTAGAAGGTAATTTTCCTATTTTTGTTTAGTTTCATAGTTCACTTTACTATGGCGGGTCGCAATGACAAACATAATATCTAATTGTGAATAACTGCCTATTTCAGAATATTTAAAAGCAAGGGAATTGAAATTTTGCTGCAGACTCGGTAAGAAACTAATCAGATTGACATCTAGGAATAAAAGGAATATTTTCATCTGAAGAAATGAAATCAGGCTTTGTTCTTATGAATTAAAATCGTAATTAAAGCATTGCATATTCTTTCAAGGATCTTAAATTTTCTCAACTTGTTAATTTCCCCCCTGGTCCGCTAATTAATCCTCAGCTTAATGTAAAATTTAATATTGCACTTTTTCTCTATTTGGAGAGGAATATATAGACACAATTCTACCAATGGAAGCGGTTGACTTTCGTGCATCTTAATCGCATGACATGGGTAAAGGTGAATGTGCATTTGATGACCGCTTTCTTTTTCAATCTTTTGAAAATCAAAATTTTATTGCTGTTACAAAATCGGCAATATTTTCACAAATTCGCCAGTTAAATGTATCAAATTCCAAATTTGATATATTTAATTAACACTGTTTGAGTTATTACGTTTACATGCTTCTGAAAGTACATATCAATAGAAGTTCAAAACTTTGCTGAATTTAGATCTAGAATCAACAGATATCGACCCCATACATGTTAAACCTGCGTACTGAGTTTTACCCATCCAGATCTCTTCCTTCAGTAGTTATGTTAACTTATATTCGAATAACCGGACATACAAACATGTTCTTTTGAATGTTTACACCACATTTGCAAATTTATATTGCATTTTGAGAACAGACCGAATTTCAATCGTCAAGTTCAAAATGTTCGAGTTTCACAGTCGAACATTTTCCATAAATATTTTTTGTCAAATATTCGTATTTTTTGATAATCTCAATACTCTGCCTATATTTTGTATATGAGAAAGTAATGAAAAATCATAAGAGAAATAGAGGATTAAAGGAGTTTTTTAATGTATACTGGCTAAATTGACTTCATATCAGAGAAAGTATTGCAAGCGTGGAATATTTTCCATGATTACAATGCTTTCTCAATACTTCACATCGAAAAAAGTCGTAAGGCAATATATAGCATAGAAAACAGCAGCCCATCAGTCAGAGAAGTGTAACCTTCCAGCTAACCTGGCTAATTAAATAAGATATGCGTAAGATCTCGTGTTTAATAACTTCCACTTCAAAAGAGATACGACAACCATCGGCAACCAAACAACTTACTACTGTTCTTTTTCGTGGATCTTTTTTTATACAATAGAAACAAGGACGTTTTAGCAACAAGTTTCCCTTCTTAAAATGCTGGGTTTCTTCGCACCTTGAATACATTGGTTTTTAGAAAGAAACAATAGAAGCTCGGCATACCTTTTTAACTTCGTGTCCTCTGGGAGATTTTTTCTCTCCATTTCCATCTGTAAATGAGAGAAATATTTTAAGAAATCTGAAATTATAATATAAGGTAGACATAAACATTAATAATGATTTCAAGGAAATGCTAATAAAAACCAACTACCATACTTTAGATCCAAATTGACACCCTCTCCCATATGCACACAAAATTCACTAGTAAGATGTACTTTAGAACCATTTAAAATAATATTGATGTAAATATTGTAAAGGAGGAGGAAGAGAAATCGTAACAAGGACATAAAATACACTGACCAGAAAACATAGCCACAGAAAATGAATAACATGCGATAAGTCGCATCGATTAGTGCCTATGATAAAACTTTTAATTAAAAGGTTTCACATTAGTTGTCTCGCGTCAATTAATTATGATTAAGAATCGTAAAATTCTGTCTCTCCCTCCCGACATTCATTAAGTCATTTTACCCTTTAAATATGAAGGTTTTCTGTCCTCTCAATACTCCGAAAACATGGCGAACCATCCAGCTGTCGAGTTTCACTCGTCAACCAGAAAGTTTTCAACAGATAGTCGACAAAACCTTCCCTGTGAGTTTTCCCATGAGTGAGAGTATAAATGATGTTTTACTATATACAGCAAATATGCTGCGTCAGTTTAATTCAGAAATCCGAAAGAAGAATCAAAACTTTACTGCATATTTCCTGTTAAATGTAATACTCTTCCCCTACCCATGTCGAATGATAAATAGTGCCTTGAAATACAACTAGTGCCAACATTTTTACGTCGAGATTCTTACGCGTGCTTATTTTGTGCTTCGCAGAATAGCAACAAAAACCATATGTGCATTTAGGAAAAAAATCGAATGGTTAGAAACAAAATTTGGCAGAAAACTAAAATCTTAACACGAGTGCATATTTAATTTTATTATTTAAGCCATTGCACTTCTGTCATCACATTTCTGCATACGAAACTGCATAAATTGACAGACAGTCAGCACTTGGATACTAACAAGGCAAGTTTCATTTGAACGCATTTTTTAAAAAAATTGAACAATTAAATACAAATTTGGCGAAAAGATATCATTTCGAATTTCACCATACTAGCTCTAGAAGTATTTGAATTATCGTGTTCATAAATAAAAAAAAATTGCCAAAATTGTTATTTAAAACCCGTATATGAAGTAATGAATAACGATAACGGATTCTAACCCTCTACCCCCCTTTGCGCTTCTGAACATGCAAGTGGGAGTTTAATTCACCAAAATAAGAGTGAGAGGAAACATGGATGGAGAAAAGTTTGCATTAATATCAAAGTAAACTAGGATTACTCGTAGATTTACCAGACGTAACAATTGCAGATAATTCGTAATACTGACGGGAAAATTTACTAATGCACTTTTAAATACTTCAGAACAATTTTAATTTAATGTAAGTGACAAACATTAAATTAAGAATAAATAAAAATATATTTTCTTAAAATTTGGTAGCAACTTTTACAAAATAATGACGATTTAAATCAAAATGCTTTTATAAATTATTCAATTTTTTGACAATTTTTCAAGATTTACAACTATAGATTATCAAGCTTTTATTCTATTTAAAGCAATTTATTTTCGTATCAACTGTTATAATTATTGAACGTCTTAAAATATTAAACATTTTTAACATTTGATATTTTGATATTTAAGAAAACATTAATTATTTTTCTACTTGAGAAATTTTTTAAATATATTACATTGATTTGCAAAATTTTCATCGTACCGCTTATGAAAGCTTTTTTGCCACTTGAAATAGGCATATCAGTATGCAATTTTGATTTAAAAAATGCCGTTTAAAAATCATAACACTCACATGCACGTGAAAAAAAATTGGGCGAAAAATATTTAAAGTGAGGAATATATGGTGAAAGGTGGGTCCGGGCATGCGCTCTTCCTTCCGCGTCTCACCCCTCAATGCCGAGGAATCGTCGCAACAAGATCATCTCAGGATATTGAAACTATATATGCAAAAAGGGCGTTGTATTCGCCCAAGAATTCGAACCCAAACTTGAGGAATCCGTTTTAGATCCACTTGAACTTGAAAAACCTTTAAGGAATTATTTGCCCGATAATAACTCAAAAACGCCTTCAAAGAACAGTCATATTTGCCGTATGTTTTTTTGGATCAAAATTCGCAGTTTTCTTTGGGACGAACTCTATTCAGAGGAAATCTGCCTTTCCGATTAAAAGAGGTCATATAAAAAGTAAAACTCTAAATAAATGAAGTTTGATTTATATATTAAGCATACGTATTCAGTTATATTAACGTATCGTTTGGAAGCCGGGACTATTTTGAGGCAGATTTTATAATTTTGAACCTATTAGAAGAGGAGAATTAAATAATTTATATTAGGAAAAAACAATCTTTCAATTAAAATCGTCACCTCTACACTCGAATTCAAACGTTTTTTTTTAAATTAAAATGATCCATAGTGAGTAAGAAATGAGAAATTCCCAAAACACTCAGAAATCCACAAAGAGGAAACAATTACTTACTTTTTGATGATCCGGAACTTTGTGGGTCCATCTGAAAAGGTAAAAAAGGCGTTAAATATTATAAATGACTGCTATAATTTAATTTTTTAAGAATTATATTTTTTTTAAATTTAGGGACCTTCTAAATTTTAATTATAACTTTATTTTGAGATTCTATGATAATCATCGTTTTAATAATATTTTTTATGAAGTTGTATAATCATTTAACTTCGATCATCTGTAGAGAAGAAACTTTGAAAACGACTTTTTTTGCTTTTTTCTATGCTAGAGTTTTAAAATTTTGTGTTTGCATTTTTTATGACAATACATTATATTTCCCGATAATTTTCATGTCTCTTAGAAGATTTATAGAAATTTTCATCCAATAGATAAAAACCCATCTTCTTGGCATTTTAAAAATTCAAATTATCTATCTATCCATCTATCGATCGATCGAGAGAGAGAGAGAGAGATAAACACGTGAATGAAACTCAGCTAGACACGACCACTCGTCCTACTTGGTAATTTTTGTTCCTTGCGTAAGCTCACGATTTCTGGAAATATCATTGCGAGTGAGTTCCATTGCCTCTGAATTTGGATAAAAACCGAGAGAAAAATTCACTGCATATGTCCTATGGCGAAATTGGAATTCGCCAGCTGCTAGGACGAGGGCTCTCAAATTTTATTTCGTATGATATCTCATAGCCCCTAGACATGTCATCAAGATCATCAGCCTTCCACCGTTCTCTATTTTTGAGAGCAATAGAAACAACTGACGACGAAAATTGGAGAGAGAGAAAAAAGGCAAAATTAAAGATGTATTTTCCAATTAAATCTTTCGAAATAGTGCGACAGTTGAAGTCCAGGAAATGTCTTAGTTGTATTTGAAATATCTCTCGAAAAAGGGAAATTCAATGACTGGCGTCAGGATCATGGAATTCCATATCAAATAAAATTTTATAAAATAGAAAGATTAGACATTTTATTTAATTTTTATGACTGTAGAGCAGCTCTCAAGATTTCTGCTCCCTAGATAATGTATAGTAAAAGAATGTCTCTGAAATTTGTCGGAAACGAACGATGGCTGTGAGAACCGCGTCATTCAAATTTTATGAATTCACACGGCCTTAATAAGACTTAAATACTATTCATATAACTATTATATATTCATACTTAATATATTAAATAAAAATTGGCAAAATGCATACAATAGCTATGGATGCAACGTTATTTGTTTCCCGTTTTATTTTGAAGATTTTGTATATTATATATGGGTAAACAGCTGATCAGTGAATGTTTCAAGTAAAATTTGTTTTTACATTTTAGCACAAACAAACATTTGTGTTCGTTAAGCTTATTTTCTATTAAAAATTCAATATATTTCCAAAAGAATGTATTTTTCAAGTTTTCAGTTGAGAAAAACACAGATAAATAAACATGTCTTAGGATATTTCTTTCATTGTTAATATTCTGTGGAGTTTTTTAATTCCCCTTTATCTATAATGCAGCATTTATTCCAAAGTAAAAAAGGCAGGAGACAAAATTACAATAAATCAAACAGTATCCAAACGATTGTCACGATATTTCACTGAATATACATAGCATTCAGTTTGGCTGTTTCCGTTTTGGTACTATGATTTTCATCACTAGAAAATTAAGGCGTCCTTTTATTCTGTCATTCAAGTCAAAATGTTTACATAATTCCTCAGCCGCATTGATAGTTAACTGTTTAAAATCGAATCATAGATCACTATAACTATCAATGTCATAATTAAAAAAATTTCAAGTTTAAATGATTTTGTTACATTAGGCGAGTTGATCAATTTATTGCTGTTCTTTTGTAACAATTTGGACAAAAAAAATTGCATTTTAAATTTTTTTTTATTATATTTCTAAAACAAAAAAAATCATTCAAGACTTAAGGGAAATTCGGAACTAGCTTGACGTCGATTTCACAAAAGGGGCTGCATTAAAACATTACCTGCGTTTATGTTTCAGGTAATTAGAAAAATGTTTCAAAAATTGAAATTAAAAGCTAGCATGCCCATATAGAGTTTTAATGAATGTGAACGTTCAATTCGAAATATTTAAGAACAATCTATAAATGCAAGTTATTTGTAAGAAACAGGAAATAGAAAAAAAACATCGTTGCACGATAACTACAGACTAGTCTTTTTCGTTCATCTTTTTATTTCAGAACTTGAAATCATATGATTGGTAAAACTACCTTCGCATTGCGATTTTAAAGCAATATAAAAATTCCGTTGTATACATTTTCCTTTGAAACAATTTTAAATAGTAAAAATTAACATTGAAAGAATTTGATTTAATAAAAATATTTATAATCTAGTTGTGAGCATAAATGGGGTAAGAAATATAATATTAATTTACAATTTCATGCATTACTGCAATTTGCTGCAGAAGTATCTGCATTTAGATTAACAAAAAATTCCTGCAAAATAGTAAAAAATAAAATCACCTTTTTAATGAAAAACACCATAAGTTTTAAATTTCGCTTGGTTAAAAAAAATTAAGAAATTTTTGAAAAAGCTACCTCTAATAGAGTTTGAACGTCTCTCCAATGAGATTAGTGGTTTCTTTTATTGAAGAGAAGGAGGAGTCTCAATAAGTTACAATATCCATTAGAATTGGGGAAAATAGATACGACAAAACAGCAAACATCACCAGAATTAAATATTTGATATTTCAATATAAGCCAGCATTGTTTATCATTTCACAAACTATTTCAAGTCATAAAAGAACGTTCTAACAAAAATTCTATTCTTCAGCTTTGACCGAAATTTTTATTAGATATTCGAATAAAATGTTCACCTGTTGCTAACAAGCTTCTAACAGTTCTGGAAAGTTATCATTCGATTTTGAAGAAACACGAGAAATGCTTTGATGTAGACCATGCACTTTTCAACCCTGATTCTCCTTCTCCAAAACTTCGCTCCATTTCAGAAGGAGGATGCTTGATTCATAATTCAAGTTTAGCAAGCACTTCTGAAATTTACATTATATATGGAGACTCCTCTCTGAAATCAGGGTTCAAAACTGGAACCTTTTAGCCTGAATCTTAAGCTTCACAACGGCCTTCAAAAAATTCGGAAGATCCAGGTTTAATGATAAATCTTGCATATTGCCTGCATGCTCATATAATAATCCAAGGCAGAAATGGACATTTTAACAGAATAAAACGTTTTCTCCTTTTGGTTTAGTAAATCGACTGTCGTTTCACTAACATTTCAAAAGATTTGTGTCAATGTAGAATTTGATACGAGTAGAAAAGGCCTATATTTTGTTTATACCCTTTTTTTTAACACGCTTCTCATCACAGGCATCCATTGCGGTTCTTAGTGCTACCTAACAAGCTATTTTCCATTAGTTAAGTCTACAATTAAAAAGCGAATAAGTGAGCATCTTATTAGATATCGATACGAATCGGGCATAATCAGGGCAGTGGGCAGCTATACGTAAAGAGCTTGATTCATTCGAAGCTAAAACCAACCACAAAAAATGTTCCAATTTTTCAGATATTCCATGTAGGAAAAAAATCTTAAAAATAAGTTTAAAAAAATGATAAATTTTTTAAGTAAAATTGAATAAAAAATATATTTAATATTTAAAAGTTTGATTAGATGATACAGAATTGATAAGTAAATAGTAAAAAATATAATAAATAATGTTTTATATTTTTTTAATTATTAACAGTAATAAATAAAAGTTTGATCCCAAATTAAATACCATTAATTTGAGTTATTAACAATCACTCCGTGTTATAGTTATTAAAAATTTATCCATTTCGTTGATATCGTCTTTTTTTTCTCGTCTTTTCAACTATCTTTACCCTCCCCAACTATATATAATTCATAAATTCAAAATTCTAGTTTCAAGTGCATCAGCGTAATCGAGGGGGCATATTTCTCACTAAAATTAAGCATTTTTGTTTTGGATCAAGGGCAATACACGCATCCAATTACCCTCTTTACGGAATTTTAATAACTAAGAAGCAACTGCATGCACTTTCTACAATATACATAATTACGTGATTTGATTTGTTTTTTTAACACAAAAGCCAGGATGACTATGCTACGTAAACCAGAGAAATGAAATCATAGCAATATGAAAGTTTAAAGTTGTATTAAAAATGTAAATTGTACCTTTTATAAAATATGACCATTTTGAATGAGGGAATAAAGCCCTATTGATTTTTAAAAAATCAAAAAGATAAAAATGGCATTTTCCAAGAAAATTTGACAAAGAAATTGTAGATGTTAATTAAAAAATGTAAATAATTTGATTGCACTAATAACAGAGGATTTAGTTCGGCACTCTAACAATGATGGTATAAAGTAGTCCAATAACCACAAGTCTGCATGCATCGCCTTTACAGTAATGATACTTAAACTTCAAAAAACTATTTAAAGAAATTTCAATAAATTATCCACAATTAATAATTACATTATATAGTATAAGACTATATTTTTTAAAGTCGAACATAGGAAATCTGTATTTTTTATGCTTCAATTTATTTAGTCATTTCTGGAAATTTCCTAATCTGAGTTGATGTCTTATAAATGTAAACGGGAATGAACGGGAGGATTTACTTTGAGTCATAAGCACAGAATAGATTTATTTATTTATTGAATTCAAAATCGATTTATTTATTCACTTTAAATCGATTTATTTATTCACTAAGATTTATTTATTCACTTTGAATTCAAAATCGGATTCGTATATATCCTGTTGTAATCGATCACAGAATTAATTGAATTTAAACACAACAAAATTTGGATATTAATGCATTTTAATAGCCCTACAACAGTCTTAAATTTACAGAACAAGAGATGCTGAAATACATTTATACGGAATATCAAACCTTTTAATTCTAAATAGTTTTACATGAACAAGGTTAAAGGAAAAATATGAGATTTTATTTATTATGATGCGAACTTCTATTATATCACACCACTCACATTTTAAAATATATTAACAAAATATTACAAAACGAGGCATAGTACAAAAATGGGTTTAAATAAACTGAGCAGAGAAAATTTTACCAGAATGCGAATCGCATCATTTTCACGGCAAACAATAGTAATAGTTAAGCTAATCAAAAATTCATGGTTTTACTGAAAATCAAAATAAGTACTTCATACATTGTTGTGATTAATTAATGCGAGTCATAAACAAAAACATTGGCAATTTTTGATAATATACATACCAATATATAAAAAATTAACATCCAGAATAATATCACTTTAATCCAACATTAAAACTAGTTTTTAAATGATTATATTAGTTTTATAGAAAGGAAATTCGCAGAATCAAAAGAATTGGAAAAGACGCAAAAAAGTGGATAAAATTGTCTAATTGTCTAATTAAGGGGAAAAAATCAAGCATGAAATATAATTTAATTTATCCTCCATAGAGACATAGATATTTAAAAATACTTACATTTTAATTTTTAAATCAATGAGAATCAATTTCCAACTAGCGCAAGCATAAAATGCTTTGGACAATAACACACAGAATAATCAATCTTCAATGACGAGATCTTTCAAAACAAGTTACTTTATAAGTTTAAGGTAAACCTAAAACAAGAAAGGTGCTTCTGGTTGTTTAATATCGTCTGTTTCTCATCATTTGGCTCCAAAATTCTAACTGTAAGGCGCTCAGCGACCTTTAATCCACGTCTTTCAGTTTTGAACCTTTTTCGCATCATTTTATGATAAAAAATTATAACTTATTTTAACTTTTAGAATTACAACCAATTTTCAAAGCCAATACTGGATTGGTTTGGTAATTGAAATCCATTTGTTTTATTCCAAGGCATTTTCTTAAAAATTGAAAAATATTTTGAATTTGAATGTTGTGAAGGATTAAATTATGCGCACTGTACAATAGTCGTGGTGCAGTTTAGCCAAGCTAGATTCTTAAGCCAAAAAAAATAATAATAAATCAAACCATATTTGCTGTTTAATTGTAGAAATGAGATGTTGAAATTTTTCAGTAAGGTTGCCTTAACACTTTGAAATATACAAGGTGGCCAGAAATAAAACACCCCTACTCTGACCTCCATGGATATCGAACTACTCAGTGTAAAGGCTCAAAATTTTGTACACATACTATTCAAAATATGGGGAAACGGATTTCACGAAAAAAAAATTAGTTCCTGAAATCACCGATAGGTGGCGTTGCACAACTGGAACTATGATCAAAAGACACAAATAATAATAAAAATTAAAATGTTTATGCGGAATGGAATGCTTCCATGCTTCCTTTTTAATTTTTCTGCCCCTTATGGAAAATAAAAATAGTAAAGAAGCTAGAACTCCCGTTGTAACTGCAATTTCATACTGTAACCAGAAAAATTTGCATAAAGCATGGTTAGAAGCCATGTTAAAAGGTGGGGAATGTCATTCTTATTAGTGATGGCTGTCACGCTGCCAGAACGCGCTTTGCTTGTGAAGTTGTTTTACGAGAATAAAGGAAATGCTCCAGCGGCACTTCGAGAGTTTCGCCGACTTAAGGATTTGCGTAAGGGACCATTGCTTCCACAAGCTCTCAGGAGAATGATCGCTCGATTCGAGGAAACTGGACATCTTGGAGTTCAGCCTGGTCGAGGACGCAAACCGGTTCGTTCAGATGTCGTTGAAGATGTTGCCACCGGTATTGTTGAACAGTCAATGGATAATGTTTTAGGCTGCAGTAGTGCACGTGCAGTGTCACGACACCTGGGTGTTCCCTATAGCACAGTGTGGAACGTACTCAGAAAAATGGTGCATTGTTTCCCGTACAAAATCCGCCCTAATCAACAATTGCTGGCCACAGACAGGGAGATGCGACTGACCTTTGCATTGACATTTCTTGCTAGAGTTGAAGTGGATGCATCGTGGCCGTGGCAGATTCTGTGGAGCGATGAGGCCCATTTCCACCTCAGTGGAACAGTGAACACCCATAACTGTCGCATATGGGACACGACAAACCCCCGTACCTTCCAAGAGATTCCACTCCACTCACCGAAAGTTACAGTCTGGTGTGGATTCACAGCCACATTCATCCTTGGACCGTTCTTTTTCGAAGAGGTTACTTCCAATGGCCTTGAGACATGTACCGTGACGGCCAACAGGTACAAAAGGATGCTCGAAACATTTGTTGTACCCCATTTGCAGCAGCGCCAATGCCTTGACACCATTACTTTTATGCAAGATGGAGCACCTCCACACATTGGACTCTCTGTGCAACAGTTTCTTCGCCAACATTTCACCACTGACAGAATAATCAGTCGCGCGTTTCCGACAACTTGGCCATCTCGTTCACCGGATCTTAATCCGTGTGATTTTTGGCTTTGGGGACACTTAAAAAACCTTGTTTATCGTGAACGTCTGATAACCTTGGCAGATTTGAAAGAGAGTATCAGTCTGCATGTGAGAAGCATCTCAGATGACCAGTTACGATCCGCAGTTGAACAAGCTGTCCACAGACTTCACATTTTACATCTTCAGGAAGGGAACCATATTGAGCAGCATTCCCTGCATCGATAACGTCCTTGTTTCATGTATGCTTGGTACTTTCAAATAAAATGTGTTTAAAACGTGTTTTTGTGTCTTTTCAGCATACGTCCAGTGGTACAGCGCCACCTATCGGTGATTTCTGGAACTTAATTTTTTTTTCGTGAAATCCGTTTCCCCATTTTTTGAATAGTATGTCCACAAATTTTCAAGCCTTTACACTGAGTAGTTCGATATCCAGGGAGGTCAGAGTAGGGGTGTTTTATTTCTGGCCACCCGGTAAATCAAGATCTTATGAAAGTCTTAAAAGAGTTTTTTAAAGAATGCTAAGCGTTTGAATTTTAATACCTAAAATCAAATTGTAAAGAAAAAACATTAAAAAAATACATTGGTTGAAAACAATTTTTTCCCGTAATCTTTCAAATAATGTTAGAAAATTTGATAATTAATATCTTTTAAGGTTAATATATCACAATGTTTGTTAAATTTATAATTATTGATTAATATCACTTATTTGTTAAGCATTATAATTTGTTTCAGAGTCTTACTACTCTCCATATGGAACATAAAAAATTACGATAAGAAATTTTTGATTGAAATTAGTTCAAGCGCTTTTTTCAAAGTGCGTTGTTGTTTCTCTCCATTTTACTTCTGGGTTATTTCCTATTTATTTTTAAAAGGAAACAAATAACATTCATCATTTTTTTTCAATTTTAGATCTATCAACTTTTTTTTTCAGTCACAGAATTGTGATTGTGAAAGATCTTGATAATGATTTATTCTCATTGAATTTAGGCAGCAATAAAGTTAACAAACATCCGTATGTTATTAAAAAGTTTTTTTAAAGTACTAAACCTACAAACTTGTTTTAAGATTGAACCAAAAAATTTCAAGGAAATATTATCTTAACTAATTATGATGCTAAATTTAATATTCACTAAAAGAATCCTTCTCTACTGAAAGAATATAATAATAATAAAAATTAACTGACAGTAGAATACTTCAAATAGGAAATTTACCCAAAATAGAATGATTTCTACGACACAAGATCTAGTTGTTCTGCTAAACTATTAAACTTGAAAAGAGTTATGAGTATACTCGTTACAACGAACATAGTCCGGGAAAACTTAACGCCTCGTTTGATTCCTGATAAAGTTCCGCATTAAGAAACAGCAGAAGAATTAAGCAAACAATGATATAGAAATCACCGAAAAGTGTCCATTTTTAAAACAAAATTACATGTGGGAAATTCCTCCTGTTCTTATTGCTATTCATGAAACTTTCTTGCCAGATTCAATGAAAAAATGGTTCACAAATCAAAAATTATTTTGTTGACCGTCCAAGGCGATGTGCAAAATTTAAGTTTTGTATACCATCAAAAACTACTGATAAACAAAAGTATTTCAAATGTGAAGCACATCTGTTATTAGTAAATGTCCAAATCATCAAAAATTTATACCAAGTTAACACACCCATCAAACTATGACGAAGGTTTGCCCCTTTTACATTAAGAACCGCAAACATTGGTTCTAAAGTATCGAAATCTTATAACATGGGATGCGCTTAAAAGTTTTAATCCCTCAACATCCACAAAATATTCTACAGGCATCAAAATCAAATGCGCTAACCATCGTATCCGAAAAACCCTAATGGCAAAATAGACACTATTATTCCATTATTAATTAAAAATGACACCAAAATTAAAGTGTCATTTAAGAATGTTTGAAAAAGAAGTTAAACATTTAGAAAACTGTTTTGAAAAGTTTGAAAAAAATTTCTAACTTATTTAATTAGGGTAAAAAATCTTACTCTCCAACTGTAAGAGTACTTAAAATCCTAATCCTAACAGTATCATGATACAGTTGGATGTAAGTATTTACGCTAGAAAATCTGAGTCTTAAACATTTTAATTTTTTATGGTGGGGGGTGAATACTTTTTCTCTTTTCCGTCTTTTTAAATATTTTCTTTCCACAAAGTTCAATATCTTTTTCACTCTTTGTCCCTCTCCTTTGAATGGGCATGACATATCCTACATGGTATTTATTAAATAAATACCATAGATGGTATTTATTAAATAAATAAAAGCATCAGCTCCTACAACCGGAAACGTGGACTCCCCAAACGGAAGCGCGTAATGTGGGGAGGAGTGTTCCTTCCCTGCTCCGCAGGTTAACATGTAATTGCATATTTTGCTATATATTCGCCCGGTAAAACCCCATTGCACGGATTTACTGATACTCTAATAGGGTGCAAAACGTGCCCCCGCACCCGTACAATAATATTCCATTGGAGTGTGTGATGTCATTTACCATGTCATGCACACATTTCCGGTGGTATGAGCTGATGCTCTGTCAATAGGGGTATCAATCGCCACCATTCAAACGATTGTAGGTAAATTAGAAGGCGCCTAAATTAGTGAACTTTCGTTTTTTCGCAGCTTCCATTGGCGTCCACTAGAGGTGAGTGGCGTCACACACTCCCATGGAATTTTATTTTACGGGTGCGGGGGCACGTTGTGCACCCCATTATAGGCTCAATATGTGCGTGCAATGGGGTTTTATAGCATGATTATATAGCAAAATGCGCAATTACATGTTAACCTACAAAGGGGGAAGGAACACTCCATCCCACAATACGCGCTTCCATTTGAGGAGTCCGCGTTTCCGGTGGTAATGGTGTACTCTTCGTCACCAGGGCTCTCATTTGCCGACATTCAAATGACTCTAGGTAAATTCGAAAGGGAGCGAAATCTGCGCCCTTTCGTTTTTTCGTGGCTTCCACAGGCGGCCGCTAGGGGTGAATGACGTCAAACAATCATAAGGAATATTATTGTACGGGTGTGGAGGCATGTTTTGGATCCCATTGTAGGCTGAAAAAGTGCGTGCAAGGGGGTTTTATATCTCTATTATATAGCAAATTACGCAATTACATGTAATCCTACGGAGGGGGAAGGAACACTCCTCCTCTCATTACACGCTTCCGTTTGAGGTGTCCTCGTTTCCGATGGTATTGGTTGATTCTTCGTCACCAGGGCTATCATTTGCCACCATTCAAACGATTCCAGATAAATTAGAAGAGGGCGAAATTTGAGCCCTTTCATTTTTTCGCGAAATCCATTGGCGACCGCTAGGGGTGAATGTTGTCACACACTCCGATGGAATATCGTTGTAGAGGGGCAGGAGAACTGTTTGCACCCCATTATAGGCTTAATAAGAACTTGAAAGGAAGTTTTATAGCGCGATTATATAGCTAAATACGCAATAACATTTTAACCTACGGAGGTGGGAAATAACACTTTACCCCACATAACGCGCTTACATTTGAGGAGTCAGCTTTTCGGGTAGTATGGGCTAATGCTCCGTCACCACATGTAATTAGGTATTTTACTATATAATAGCGCTATAAAACCCCCACGCACGCACTTATTGAGCCTATAATGAGGTACAAAACGTCCCCTGGCACCTGTACAATGATATTCCATGGGAATGTGTGACGTCATTCACCCCTGGTGGCCGCCAATGAAAGCCGCGAAAAAATGAAAGGAAACAAATTTCGCCCCCTTCTAATTTTCCTAGAATCGTTTGAATGGGGGCAAAGGATAGGACTGGTGACGGAGCATTAGTCCATACCACCCGAAATCTTGACTCCTCAAACATAAGCGCGTTATGTAGGGTGGAGTGTTCCTTCCCACCTCCGTAGGTTAACATGTAATTGCGTGTTTTGCTATATAATAGCACTAAAAAGCCCTTGCTCGCAATTATTGAGCATAAAATTGGGTGCAAAACATGCCCCGCAACGTACAATAATATTTCGTGGGAGTGTGTGACGTCATTCACTCCAAGCGGCCGAAAATGGAAGCCGCGAAACAACGAAAGGGCGCAAATTCAGCCCCTTCTAATTTACCTAGAATCGTTTGAATGGTGGCAAAAATTGGCCTTGATGACTGGGCATCAGCCTATACCTCCCAAAATGTGGACTCCTCGAATGGAAGTGCGTTATGGAGGGAGGAGTGTTCTTTCCCCCCTGAGTAGGTTAACATGTAATTAGGTATTTTGCTATATAATAGCACTAAAAAACCCCACGCATGCACTTGTTGAGCCTATAATGGGGTACAAAACGTGAACCTGCACCTGTACAATGATATTCCATGGGTGTGTAAGATGTCATTCACCCCTGGTGGCCGCCAATGGAAGCCAAAAAAAATGAAATGAAACAAATTTCGCCCTCTTCTAATTTGCCTAGAATCGATTGAATGAGAGCAAATGATAGGCCTGGTGACAGAGTATTAGCCTATACCACCCGAAATCTTGACTTCTCAAACAGAAGCGCGTTATGTGGGGTGGAGTGATCCTTCCCACCTTCGTAGGTTAACATGTAATTGTGTATTTTGCTAAATAATAGCGCTATAAAACCCCCATGCACGGACTTATTGGGCCTATAATGGGGTACAAAACGTGCCCCCGCTTCTGTACAATGATATTCCATGGGAGCGGGAGACGTCATTCACGCTTGGTGGCCGCCAATATAAGCCGCGAAAAAATGAAAGGGTTGAAAATTTGCCCCCTTCAAATTTACCTAGTATCGTGTGAATGGTGGCAAATGATAGCCTAATTGATGGAGCATTAGCCCATTCAATTGAAAACGCGGACTCCTCAAACGGAAGCGCGTTATGTGGGGAGGAGAATTCCTTCCCACCTCAGTAGGTTAACATGCAATTGCGTATTTTGCTGTATAATCGCGTTACAAATCTCCCTTGTACGCACTTATTGAGCATAAAATGGGATGCAAAACATGCTATCGCAACGTACAATAATATTCCGTGGGAATGTCTGACTTCATTCACTCATAGCGGCCGAAAATGGAAGCCGCGAAACAAAGAAAGGGCGCAAATTTCGCCCCCTTCTAATTTACCTAGAATCGTTTGAATGGTGGCAAATGATAGCCCTGGTGACGAAGCATCAGCCCATACCACCGGAAACGCGGACTCCTCAAATGTAAGCGCGTATTGTGGTTTGGAGTGTTCTTTCCCACCTGTGTATGTTAACAAGTAATTGCGTATTTTGCTATATAATCGCGTTAAACCCCCTTGCACGCACTTATTGGGCCTGTAATGGGGTGCAAAATATGCCAACGCACACGTACAATAATAATCCAAGGGAGTGTGAGACGTCATTCAGCCCTGGCAGCCGCCAACGGATGCCGCGCAAAAACGAATGTACTCAAATTTCACACCCTTCTAATTTTACCTAGAATCGTTTGAATGGTGGCAAAAATTGGCCTTGGTGACGGGGCATCAGCTTATACCACCCAAAATGTGGACTCCTCAAACTGAAGCGTGTTATGCGGGGTGGAGTGTTCCTTCCCACCTCCGTAGGTTAACATGTAATTGTGTATTTTGCTATATAATCGCGCTATAAAACCCCTTGCACGCACTTATTGAGCCTATAATGGGGTACAAAACGTGCCCCCGCACCTGTACAATGATATTCCATATGAGTGTTTGACGTCATTCAGCCCTGGAAGCCGCCAATGGAAGACGCGAAAAAACGAAAGTGCTCAAATTTCGCCACCTTTTAATTTATCTAGTATCGATTGAATGGCGGCAAATGATAGCCCTGGCGACGGGGCATCAGCCTATACCACCCAAAATGTGGACTCCTCAAACGGAAGTGCGTTATGTAGGGTGGAGTGTTCTTTCCCCCGTGCGTATGTTAACATGTAATTGCGTATTTTGCTATAAAATACCGCTATAAAACCCCCACGCACGCGCTTATTGAGCCTATAATAGTTTACAAAACGTGCCCGCGCACCTGTACAATGATATTCCATGCGAGTTTTTTCGCGGCAAAATTTTAATCAGTCAATACTTGGAAAAATACGGAGAAATAGTTAGATATATCGAAAAACCTGAAAATCGAATAATTTGATCGTTTAGAACCATTAGCGCCATTCCGTTTTGTGGTGATAAACATCCAATTTACATCGAAACAATAAAACAGCGATATTTACAAAAATAATGTGAATTTTGCAAATTGTTACGCAAGTAATACTCAGAAAAATGCAGATAAATCTTAGGATACTTCCAAAATTCTCAAAATCGGATAATTAGAAGTGAAAATGTATGTGCGTGAAAAGTTGTCTTATAGCGCTATTGTATAGAAAAAGATGCAGAAGGTAGTAACACTCCTGCCCACATTGTGCGTTTCCGGTTGAAAAGTTCGCGTTTCCGGTGGTAGAGGCTGATACTCCGTCACCAGGCGTAGCATTTGCGAATAATTATAACGATTCTAGGTAAATTAGAAGGGGGCGAAATTAGTGCCATTTCGTTTTTTTTTTTTTTTTTTTTTTTTTTTTGCGGCTCAGCAGCAGCTATTACTCAGCAAAATACACAACTGCATGTTAACCTACGGAAGTGGGAAGTAATTCTCCTCCCCACATTACGCGCTTCCGTTTGAGGAGTCCGGCATTAATCTTGAAAACCCATGCTTCTCTCATGGACAGTTGTATGTTGCCTACCCCCACATTGGAAAACCGTCAAATTTATTTGTTTATGCGCCAAATAATCAAACAAAAAATATCGTGTACTATAAAGCCTTACAATGAAAATATAATTACATTATTATTTAAGTTTTTCAATGTACGAAATATATAACTTATTTTTGTAAGTAATCGTTGTTTAGTGTTAAGGCATAACTCAACTTTTTCAAACGTGTGTGAATATCATTTTGTTCATTTTTATTTGATGTTGTTTCATTTTTTCATGTTTATATTGATTGTGTTCTGATAAAAAAATTATTTTATTGTTGTTGTTCTTAGGGATAAAAATTCTTTTTTATGCATTAATGCGGCATTAAGAGCTCTTAATGTGTTTATTTTATTCTTGAAAGGATTTATGTATTAAACGATTCTTTTTATTTTCTAAGTGCTGTGAAACACGTACGTACGTAATTAGGCTACGAAAGCCCAATAACTTGAGACAG
>JAOUZG010034195.1:225506-238320 GCA_026289955.1 Argiope argentata | reverse complement strand
TGTTGGCAATTTTTTTATTCTATTTTCTCGTGGAGCATTTGGGAGTTCATTAACCATATCTTCCTCTTCATCATCATAGTCAACGTCAACGATTTCATCTTCATTTACAATGTGAAATAGTTTCATCTGCGATGCATGAGCTGTAGTTGTATAATGCCGTCTTACACGTCCTTGTGCTTTTGTTCTAAAATCTGTGACTTGATATACATCAGATGGAAACACCTTCACAACTACAAGGGATCCTCTGTATCGAACTTGCGTTTTTGTGCGACTCCCAGGAGTGGTTTCAGGTAACCGTTTTACAACGACAACATCGCCAACAGAATATGTATGTGCATCACAGTGATGCTTATCAAAATTGGACTTCATTTTCTCTTGTGCTTTCAGTATATCGTTTCGTGCTTCTTCTTGCAGTACTCCAGGAGAAACATATTCATCCGACATTGGAAGCAATTCTCTTGGAAAATTATCAAGTTTTCTAGGCTTGTATCCAAATAATAGGTGGAATGGCGCTTTGCCTGTAGATTTGCTGGGCGACCAATTAATGCATCTCTGGATTTCAGGCAACATCTTGTCCCAGTCCCTATGGTTATCCGCATGCACATTTGAGGAAATCATAGGTATAAGCACACGATTTATCCGCTCCACTTGTCCATTAGCAGCTGGTCTTTGCGAGCAGTTCACAGTATGTTTTACGCCATGCTTCATGCAGAATTCTTTAAATGCTGATGATGTGAAACATGAGCCTCGGTCAGTAACGACTCTGATAGGACTTCCAAAGTCATTTATGAATTCTTCAAAGTACTTCAATACACATTTAGTAGAGCAGCTAGTACATGCACGTAAACGAACAAATTTTGTCAAATTATCAATTATTACTAATAGTTCAGTATTGCGATTCGAACAAGCGTTAAAGGGTCCCAAAAAGTCCATGTGTACTATTTCAAAGGGTCGTTTACTGGCGGAATTGGATTGAGTTTACCCTGAACTTTTCCGGCGGGTACTTTCGTAAAAGCACATGTAACGCATTGATTTATATGCTGTTTTACATATTCTGACATTCGAGGAAACCAGAAATGCTGTGTTATAAGTAATTTGACCTTGTCAACTCCAAAATGACCCGAAAAATCGTGAAAGCGTACAACTAAATATTTCCTCATAGATCGTGGCATTACAAACAATTTTTTGCAGACACCGTTGTCAATTTGTAAGCAGTACAGTATTCCGTTTATAAGTTCATATTTACTGACAATATTTTTCTTTTCCGCTTTTTTCTTGGAGCATTTTAATATTTTAATGATATTGTTTAACTCTTCGTCCTGGGACTGAATTAAAGCTACTTTGTCTTCTTCAGTACTTATATAATAGACACGCGGTTTCTCACTTATATTTAATGGAATACTGGTATCAATTTCGACTAGTTGGTTCGGACATTTCACTATTATATCTAATGGGCTGCATTCAGTGGCTTCTTTAGATTGTTCAGGATCTTCGTCTTCTACTGGTGCGCGACTCAGGGCGTCCACATGGGTCATCTGGTCACCGGATTTATGCTTAACATCGTAATTGAATTCACTTAGCTGTTCTATCCACCTTGCCGTTTGGGGCCTTATGTTTTTTTGAGTTTTTAGATATATAATTGCAGAACAATCTGTCATAATAGTAAATCGAAGACCAAGAAGAAGGGATCTAAGGCGACTGAGAGACCAAACAACAGCCAGTAGCTCCAATCGGCTCGAATGATAATTTTCTTCATCTGGATTAGTACGTCTGCTTACACAATAGACCAAGCGAAGGGTATTATCTCTGTCTCTCTGAAGTAGCATTCCAGCCAAACCCACGGAGCTTGCATCGGTGTGCAGTTCGGTTTCATCCCGAGGATCAAACAATTTCAAGACTGGTTTGGATACAAGAAGATTACGTAATCTTTCAAAAGAAGTTTGATGTTCATTGGTCCAGACAAATAATTGACCATTCTTTAATAAGCGGGTTAAAGGAGCTGCAATTGACGCATATCCAGCAATGAAGCGACGGAAGAATCCAGTCAATCCTAAAAATCTCTGAACTTCATCCCTTTTTTGGGGAACAGGGAATTCGGCAACAGCAGCAAGTTTTCTGGGTCCAGGTTTGATACCATCCTTGCTGACAACAAATCCTAAATATTCAATCTCTTTTTTAGCAAACTCACACTTTGATAGTTTCAACGTTATCCCTGCATTGCACAATTTTTCGAGCACTGCTCTAAGCATATTGATCATATTTTCAAAGTTAGAGGATCCAAAAAATATGTCATCTATGAAACACGACACACCATTACATAATAAATTGCCTAAAGCTAATGACATACATCGTTGAAACACTGCAGGCCCGTTTGAAAGACCAAAGAATAGTCTAGTGGGTTCATAGTGGCCGTCTGGTGTTGTAAACGCGGCCTTACGAGCTGACTCATCATCCATAGGTATTTGATTAAAACCCTGGCAGGCATCAAGAATGCAAAACAAACTAGAACCAGCAATTCTGTCTAATAAATCATCTATATGTGGTAAAGGGAATTTGTCCTTGACAGTCTGCGCGTTTAATTGTCTGTAGTCAATCACCATTCGATATTCACCAGTTTTCTTCTTTACAAGCAAAACGGGACTGCTATATTCAGATGAACTATCTCGAACAATACCTTGATCTTTCATTTCTAAAATAATGTCTCTTAGAATCTGCCTTTCGTAGTGGGAAGCACGGTATGGAGAACGAGCGACAGGAGTACTACCAGCCTTTTCAACTATTTTCATGACTGTATTGTTGACACATCCCAACTCATTAGGACTTAGAGCGATGCACTTTCTGAATTCATTCAATAGGTCACAGACACGTTGCTTTTGCTCATCCGATGTGTCTGGTCCAATCTTTATGTCATCAATTTTAACTTTTTCTTTGAGATCTCTTTTGGCAATAGCAACTAGATTTTCTTTGTCACCGTTGATATCGGGATATTTAATAGAATCAACATTTTCAGTCGACCAAACACCTCTTAAAATAACTCGATCCTTCTTTAAGCGTAGAGTATTATCGCTGCAGTTAACTATGGGTACTAGTGTTTTACCATCTTGAATTAATAAAGACGGACTTGATTCATTATCAGCGTTATCAAAAGTCATCACTTCGTCATCCGTTGATTTGTTATCTACAACTTCCAACATTTGTATCATATTCGGTTGAACAGTTATCGTTTTTGATGCTCTCAGAATAGCAGTTGCATGGGGTGATTCTTCAACTCCAATGTTCGCTAGACGTCGAAATTCATCCATGTGAAACATTCTAGATTTTCCTTCCCGTCTTATCATCACTAAATTTGGAAAATCTATCAAATCCTTTCCGACAATGACGAATGGCCCTTGAAATGTATCATCATTTACAACGTGCAACTTCACATCCTTTAAAATTAAATTGTCTATAACCACATTTACTGTACAAATTCCAAGTGATTGTGTTATGCCACCTCCAATTCCTGTTATAGAAATAACATTGTTTTTAGGTTGAACAAGCACATTAATTTGCTTTGCAAATGAGTATTTTATCATTGATATATCAGCCGCTGTGTCTATTAATGCATCTGTATTCATTCCATTTATTGATACGATTTTAAGTGTAACATCTCTATTAGAGCATGATAAGGAGGATAAATTTACTGTGAGATTACTACGTGATTTAGGACATTCCCTAGTTCCATGGCCTTCAGTCCTACATGATGTACAAAACTTAGGTCTTTTAGGTTTTACGCAATCACGTGCCAAATGACCTTTTTCGTAACAATTATAACACGTAATTGGCTCCATCATTCGATAATTAGTAGCAGAACGATTATTTATTTTGGTATTATATTGACCACCAATATTCTTATTATTTATGTATAGACCAGATAGCTCAATGTGTTCGTCAATTTTATCAGCCAAGCTCGTTGGCGACTTCAACAGTGACCATTCACTGATATAATATTCTTGCACTGTTAAAGGTGCGTCTTGCTTCATTCTATCTGATATTATTAAGTCCTTTAAATTTTCAAAAGTTTTTACATTTAACCCATTTATCCACCCATTGAAATAAGTTTCTAATTCATAGTAGTATTCTCGCCACGTACCTCCAGGTTTAATTTTATGCGAGTAGAACAATTGGCGAAATTTTTCAGCACTTAGCTTGAAACGCTTAAGTAGCAGTTCTTTCATATAAGAATAGTTTTCAGCCAATTCTTCAGGTTCTCTTATAATCATGTCGACTATTTCACTAGGAAGAACACTAGTCAAACACGCCATCCATAGAGAGGTTTCCATATTTACCCTCTTCATTACTCTCTCAAAATGTACTAAATATAATCCAATGTCGTCATATTTCAAATCAAAATTTCTTACCTGAGTCTTCCAGTCTATTTTCGGGCTGATTTCCACATTGGGCGCGTTTTGAGCAATTGGCGATAACGATTTGGCTTCAATTTCCAGCTTCTTTATCGCCAAATCATGTTCACGCATAGCATTTCTTTCTGCAAGTTCAAATTCTTCTTTACGTTTTAGAGACGCTTCCTCTGCTTTTCGATCGGCAATTATGTTACCGATTATTCCATGTATTATATCTTCATCATAATTCCTACTTTTCTTGATCAAACTTATCAATTCCACGACTTTATTATTTTCTCCGATTTCCTCTCCAAGTTCCACTGCAACGAGTTCTAAATCCTTTTTTCGTAATCTCGCAAGTAAAGACATCTTTCTAAAACTATACAATTATCCACTTCTTATCCCACTTCTGAATTATTAACTTATAAAACAAGACTAAATTCTTAGAATAACGAAATCACCATTTTTATTTTATCAAGATCGAATTTTTCACACTGTTGCCAAACACATCAACATAAAATAACTGCTGCCACAAAAATACAATGCCGTTAATAATTATCTTACACTTCATACATTACAAAATACAAAACTCTGAGTGGCTTTCATTAGTATATTACTGATCAGAATTTGAAGTTTCTCGTATAGCAAGCTGTTTGTGATAGCTAATTGTATATTAATGTTAAACGGATTACTTTTGTCTTTAAATATAAGAGGCGTGTCGACTTAAAGAACGGATTTTAAAAAAACTGATATTTCGCCTGTTGGAACAATACATATCTGTATCAATTGAATTTGAATCTGTGTCTGTCACCGTAGTTTTCATGAATTTCTTTTTGTAAAACATTAAAAAAGAAGCCACAAAATCGAAATTTGAAAGAAAAATGAAATGCCTTTAATAAGACAACTTGATTCATTTCTTCAATAAGAATTTTACTAACAAAAATATGTAGTTTTATTTCAAAAATATGTGAACAGGGGACAAAAATCAATTTTTTTCATGCTAAACAACTTCCGAAAGAGATGTAAAGAATCGTTGAAAATCTGGAGGACATTGTAACATCTGGTAGAATTTTTTATCCTTTTGGCAAAAAAAAAAACTTTAAACCCTGAATTTGAAAATTGAAATGTCTACTTTTATTTGTTGTCAATGACAAATGGAAAAAATTCTTTTATCGATGGGACATATGGTGAAAAATATGAAACGTTTGTATAAAGAAGAAATATTTTGTGAAGAAAATTGTTTGTGTCATGAATTGATATTTTTCAACGAAAAGTGATACTGTATGAAGCGTAGTAGGACATATGCATGCAGTCGGTTTGAGTACCAGTCGTAAAACTGTCAATCAACGGTCTTGTTTACAAGACGGTTTTGTTACTGTAAAGGATCACTTCCAGAATAGGTTGCAACATTTTAAACGTTAGCTTAAAACTGCCAGATTTGGCGAAAGTTAGCATGATGTTTAACTCCCTTTGGAATACTTAATGACTTATTGTTTAATACAGTTGTGTGCATTTTAAAACAATCTGAATAGTTTCCACTTTGTTTTCTATAAAACTGAATTGATTTTAGATTATTTTATTCAAAAATGTATGATAAAAATCAATGAATTTCTACTCATATAAATACTGCATCCACTTCGAGAGCTACGCATGATTTGTTGAACTCTTATGACCTGTACGCTTTCGGTATGTACGCATCTGTCATACAACCAAGTAAACTCTCCGGGTAATAAAATGGGCCAGGTTTATTCCAATAAACCAAGACGAGAAAGCATTTTCGCTGTTCTTTATATGTTTACAGTTAACAAAGAGAAAAAGTTGCGGGGGCACATTTTCTCCCCATTATAGAATCATAAAGTGCGTGCAAGGGAGTTTTATAGCGCGATTATATAGAAAAATACGCAATTACATGTTAACTTACGTAGGGTTGAAGGAACACTTCTCCCCTTATTACGAGCTTCTGTTTGATGGATCCGCGTTTCATGTAGTATGGGCTGATGCTCCATCACCAGGACTATCATTTGTTACCATTCAAACGATTCTAGGTAAATTAAAAGAGGGCGAATTGTAGGCCCTTTCGTTTTTTAGCGGCATCCATTACGGCCAAAAGGGGTGAATGACGTCACACACTCCCATGGAATATTATTGTACGGGTGCGGGGCACGCTTTGCAACCCATTATAGGCTCAATAAGTGCGTGCAAGGGGGTTTTATAGCGCGGATAAATAGCAAAATACGCAATTACATGTTACCCTACGTCGGGTGAAAGAACAATTCTCCCCACATTACGCGTTTCCGTTTTAGGGGTCCGCGTTTCCGGTTAGATGAACTGATGCTCCGACACGAGGGCAATCATTTGCCACCATTCAAACGATTCTAGGTGAATTAGAAGGGGCGAATTTTGAGCAATTTCATTTTTTCGCGGCTTCCATTGGCGGCCGCTAGGGTTGAATGACGTCACACACTCCCATGGAATATTATTGTACCGGTTCGATGACACGTTTTGCACCCCATTATAGGCTCAATAAGTGCATGTAAGGGGGTTTTATAGAGCAATTATATAGCAAAACACGCAATTACATTTTAACCTACGCAGGGGGGGGGGAGGAACACTTCTTCCCACATTACGCGCTTCCGTTTGAGGAGTCCGCGTTTCCTGTGGTATGTTCTGATGCTCCTTCACCAGGAATATCATTTGCCACCATTCAAACAGTTCCAGGTACATTAGAAGGGGGCGAAATTTGCACCATTTCGTTGTATGGCAGCTTCCATTGGCGGCCGATAGTTGTGAATGACGTTTCATACTCCCATGGAATATTATTTTACGGGTGTGGAGTCACGTTTTGCACCCCATTATAGAATCAATAAGTGCGTGCAAGGGGGTTTTATTGTGGGATTTTATAGCAAAATACGCAATTACATGTTACCTTACGTCGGGGGAAGAAACAATTCTCCCCACATTACGCGTTTCCGTTTGAGGGGTCCGCGTTTCCGGTTAGATGAACTGAGGCTCCGACACGAAGGCAATCATTTGATACCATTTAAACGATTCTATGTGAATTAGAAGGGGGCGAATTTTGCGTCCTTTCATTTTTTCGCGGCTTCCATTAGGGCCTCTAGTGGTGAATGACGTCACACACTCCCATGGAATATTATTGTACGGGTTCGAGGACATGTTTTGCACCCGATTATAGGCTCAATAAGTGCATGTAAGGAGGTTTTATAGAGCGCTTACATAGCAAAATACGCAATTACATATTAACCTAAGCAGGGGGAAGGAACACTTCTCACATTACGCGCTTCCGTTTGAGGGGTCTGCGTTTCCGGTGGTATTCTCTAATGCTCCTTCACTAGGGCTATCATTAGGCACCACTCAAACGGTTCCAGGTACATAAGAAGGGGACAAATTTTGCGCCCTTTCGTTTTTTCGCAGCTTCCATTTGCGGCCGCTGGGGTTGAATGACGTCACACACTAACATGGAATATTATTGTACGGGTTCAATATCACGTTTTGCACCCCATTTTAGACTCAACAAGTGCGTGTAAGGGGGTTTTATAGAGCGATTATATTGAAAAATACGCAATTACATGTTAACTTACGTAGGGTTGAAGGAACACTTCTCCCCACATTAAGCGCTTTCGTTTGAGAATTCCGCGTTTCCGGTTAGATTAACTGATGCTCCGACACGAGGGCAATCCTTTGCCACCATTCAAACGATTCTAGGTGAATTAGAAGGGGGCGAATTTTGATCCCTTTCATTTTTTCGCGGCTTCCATTGGCGGCCGCTAGGGTTGAATGACGTCACACATTCCCATGGAAAATTATTGTACGGGTTCGATGGCACGTTTTGCACCCCATTTTAGACTCAATAAGTCCGTGTAAGGGGGTTTTATAGAGCGTTTATATAGCAAAATTCACAAACACATGTTAACCAACGTAGGGGGGAAGGAAAACTTTTCCCGACATTACGCGCTTTCGTTTCAGGGGTCCGCGTTTCCGGTGGTATATTCTGATGCTCCTTCACCAGGGCTATCAGTTGCTACCATTCAAACGATTCTAGGAAAATTAGTAGAGGGTGAATTTTGCGCCCTTTCGTTTTTTTGCGGCTTCCATTAGGGCCGCTAGGAGTGAATGACGTCACACCCTCCCGTGGAATATTATTGTACGGGTTCGAAGGCATAATTTGCACCCCATTATAGGGTGAATAAGTGCAAGTAAGGGGGTTTTATAGAGCGATTATATTGAAAAATATGCAATTACATGTTGAATAAAGTAGGGTTGAAGGAACACTTCTCCTCACATTGCGCGCATCCGTTTGAGAGGTCCGCGTTTCTGGTGGTATGTTCTAATGCTCCTTCACCAGGGCTATCATTTGGCACCATTCAAATGGCTCCAGGTACATAAGAAGTTGGCAAATTTTGCGCCATTTCGTTGTATCGCAGCTTCCATTGGCGGCGTAGGGTTGAAGGAACATTTCTCCCCAAATTACGCGATTCCGTTTGAAGGGTCCGCGTTTCAGGTATTATGGGTTGAAGCTCCATCACCAGGGCTACCATTTGTCACAATTCGAACGATTCTAGGTGAATTAACCGGGGGCGAAATTCACCCTTCCTTTTTTTTCGCGTCATCCATTAGCGCCTCTCGGGATGAATAACGTCACACACTCCTATGGAATATTATTGTACGGTTGCGGGGGCACGTTTTGCCCCCCATTTTAAATTTATTAAGTGCGTGTAAGGGGGTTTTATAGAGCGATTATATAGCAGAATACGCAATTACATTTTAACCTACGTAGGGGGGAAGGAACACTTCTTCCCACATTACGCGCTTCCGTTTGAGGAGTCCGCGTTTCCGGTTAGATGAACTGATGCTCCTACACGAGGGCAATCATTTCCCACCATTCAAACGATTCTAGGTAAATAAGAAGGGGGCGAATTTTGCGCCCTTTCATTTTTTCGCGGCTTCCATTAGGGCCGCTAAGGGTGAATGACGTTACACACTCCCATGGAATATTATTGTACGGGTTCGATGGCACGTTTTGAACCCCATTTTAGACTCAATAAGTGCGTGTAAGGGGGTTTTATAGAGCGATTATATAGCAAAATACACAATTACATTTTAAACAAAGCAGGGCGGAAGAAACACTTTTTCCCACATTACGCGCTTCCGTTCGTGGAGTTCGCGTTTCCGGTGTTATCGGCTGATGCTCCGACACGAGAGCTATAATTTGCCACCATTATAACGGTTCCAGGTACATTAGAAGGGGATGAATTCGCATATTATTGTACGGGTTCGAAGGCACGCTTTGCACCCCATTATAGGCTCACTAAGTGCGCGATTATATAGCAAAATACGCAATTACATGTTAACCTACGCATTGGGGAAGGAATAGTTTTCCCCACATTAGGCTCTACCGTTTGAGGGGTCTTCGTTTCCGGTGGTATGTGTTCATGCTCCATCGCCAGGGCAATCATTTGCCACCATTCAAACGATTCTAGGTGAATTAGAAGGGGGCGAAATTCGCACCCTCTCGTTTTTGAGTGGCTTCCATTAGGGTTGCATGGGGTAAATGATGACCCACACTCACATGGAATATTATTGTACGGGTGCCGAGGCACATTTTGTACCACATTATAGAATCAATAAGTGCGTGTAAGGGGGTTTTATTGCGCGATTATATAGTAAAATACACAATTACATGTTAACCTATGCAGGGGGTAAGGAACAATTATCCCCAAATTACGCGCTTCCGTGTAAGGGGTCCGCATTTCCGGTGGAATGAACTGATGCTCCTTCACCAGGGCTATTATTTGCTACCATTCAAACGATTCTAGGTAAATTAGAAGGAGGCGAAATTTGCGCCCTTTTATTTTTTCGCGGCTTCCATTGACGGCCGCTAGGGGTGAATGACGTCACTCACTCCTATGGAATTTTATTGTACGGGTGCGGGGGCACGTTTTTCACCCCATTATAGGCTCAATAAGTGCTTGCAAGGGTTTTTTATAGCGCGATTATTTAGCAAAATACGTAATTACATGTTAACCTAAATAGAGGGGAAGCAACACTTCTCCCCCTATTACGCGCTTCTGTTTGAGGAATATGCGTTTCCGGTGGCATGTTATAATGCTCCTTCTCCAGGGCTATCATTTGCCAAGATTCAAACGATTCTAGGTAAATTAGAACGGGGCGAATTTTGCGCCCTTTCGTTTTTTCGCGGCTTCCATTGGCCGCCGCTAGGGGTGAATGACGTCACATATTCCCAGTGAATTTTATTTTACGCGTTCGAGGGCATGTTTTCCACCCCATTATGGAATCAATAAGTGCGTGCAAGGGGGTTTATTGTGCGATTATATTCCAAAATACGAAATTACTTGTTAACCTACGTATGGGGGGAGGAACACTTTTCCCCACATTACGCTTTTTCGTTAGAGGAGTCCTCGTTTCCGTTGTTATGGGCTGATGCTCCGTCACGAAGGCTATCATTTACCCCCATTCAAACGGTTTCAGGTACATTAGAAGGGGGAGACATTTGCACCCTTTCATTTTTTCGTGGCTTCCATAAGGGCCGCTAGGGGTGAATGACGTCACAGAAACCCATGGAATCTTATTGTACGGCTGCGGAAGCACGTTTTGCACCCCATTATAGGCTCAATAAGTGCGTGTAAGCGGGTTTTATCGAGAGATTATATAGCAAAATGCGCAATTACATGTTAACCTAAGAAGGGGGAAGGAACACTTCTCCCCACATTACGAGCTTCCATTTGAGGGGTCCGCGTTTCCGGTATGTTCTGATGCTCCTTCACCAGGGCTATAATTTACCACCATTCAAACGGTTCCAGAAACATTAGGAAGGTGCGAAATTCGGAACAGTTCGTTGTATCGCAGCTTCCATTGGCAGCCTCTAGGGGTGAATGACGTCCCACACTCCCATGGAATATTATTGTACGGGTGTGGCGGGTACACCCTTAGCGGCCCTCAATTGAATCTGCGATACAACGAAATGGTGCAAATTTCGCTCTCTTCTAATGTACCTATAACCATTTGAATGGTTGCGCGTAATGTGGGCAGAAGACTTCCTTTCCCCCTACGTAGGTTAACATGTAATTGCGTATTTTGCTATATAATCGCGCTATAAAAACCCCTTACACGCACTTATTGAGCTTAAAATGTGTTGCAAAACGTGCCCCCGCACCAGTACAATAATTTTCCATGGGAGTGAATGACGTCATTCACCCGTAGCGGCTCTAATGGAAGCCGTTAAAAAACGAGACGGCGAAAATTTCGCCCCCTTCTAATGCACCTAGAATCGTTTGAATAGTGGCAAATAATAGCCCTAGTGAAGGAGCGTCAGAACATACCACCGGAAAAACGGATCCTTTAAACGGAAGCGCGTAATGTGGAGAGAAGTGTTCCTTCCCCCGACGTAGGTTAACATGTAATTGAATTTTTACATAATCGCGCTATAAAATCCCCTTGCACGCATTTATTGTGCCTATAATGGGGTGCAAAACGTTCCCCCACACCAGTACAATAATATTCCATGGGATTGTGTGACGTCATTCATCACTATCGCCCGCCAATGGAAGTCGCGAAAAAACGAAATGGCGCAAATTTCACCCCCTTCTAATTAACCCAGAATCGTTATAATTATTGGCAAATGCTAGGCCTGTTGACTGAGCATCAGCCATACCACCGGAAACGCACAATGGGGGATGTGTGTTCCCACCTCCGGCATCTTTTTCTATACAATAGTGCTATAAGACAACTTTGCACACACATACATTTTCGCTTCTAACTATCCGATTTTGAGAATTTTTGATTCATTGTAAGATTCCTCAGAATTTTTCTCAGTATTACTTGTGTAATTGTTTGCAAAATTCACATTTTTTGTAAATATTGCTGTTTTACTGATTCGATGTAAATTGAATGTTTTTCACCACGAAACGGAATATATGATTCTAAACCATTAAATTATACGATTTTCAGGTTTTTTTAAATATATTTTGCGATTTCTCCGCATTTTCCGAAGTACTTCCTCATTAAAATTTTGCAAAATTCTCGCTTTTTTGAAAAATACCGCTGTTTTACTGTTTCGAGGTAAATTGGCCTTTTTTCACCGCAAAACGAAAGAATAGGCTCGAATCGACAAATTATCCGATTTAAAGATTTTTCTCTTATATCTTAAGATTTCTCCGCATTTTTCTATTATGGACTGGTGACGGAGCATCAGCCCATACCACCGGAAACGCGGACTCCTTCAACGGAAACACGCAGTGTGGGGTGAATTGTGCTTTCCCCAATTCCGTAGGTAAACATGCAATTGCTTATTTTGATACATAATCGCGCTATCAAATCCCTTTGCACGCACTTATTGGGCCTGTAGCAAGTGAAGGTCGCGGTACGAACCTGCGACGTTTGAGCCAGTAGCCGAG
>JAOUZG010034195.1:187089-197257 GCA_026289955.1 Argiope argentata | reverse complement strand
ATATATATATATATATATATATATATATATATATATATATATATATAATACTTTTTGTTCACCTACTGAAGTTCAAATAAATTTTTTTATAACTTGTATTGAATGACACTGCATGTTGATACTGTTATTTTCCAATATTTATTTATTTTTCTTAAATGTAATTCATTTTTAATACTTTAAATAGAATTTTTTGCAGTTTGTAATGAAAGTGAAATCCATAGGCAGAAGTTCAATCGGTAAAATTAAAGGATTTTGGCACTTTCGTTGGGAAGGTGAAGAATCAGAGTTCAATTCTTGCGAAAATAATTTTTTGATACATTTATTTTAATTGCAATTATTTCATTAAAAGAAACTAAAACAACGATTAAAATTAAATCTGCTACATATTTTTCAATGTATCATGTCAGAAGATAATTTCTTGAACGGCCAAGCACCACACTCTCGTGCAAGTTAATTTATATTTTTATTCATTTTAATTGTTTTATTGAATGAGTCACCTTAGTACTGCAAAAAAAAAATCAAATAAAATTGTCTTGCATTGATTATTTAAAAAAAATATCGCGTTTCCTATTTATTTCATTTCATGTAATCACGTGCTCAAAAATACATTTTTCAAGGCTTTCTTGCTGCATTCATTATCTTGTTTTTTTTTTAATCACAGCTTTTGTAAATGTAATGGAAACGCGCTACTAAAAACCGATTTTTTTGGGGGTGCTCGTGTCGATAGTAAAATTTCAATTTTTCGCGTACCATTTATTTTTTAAATTTTATTTTGCCTACGGATTTTTGTTCACGGCACAAACCTCATTCCCCAAATAACATGTTCTTACATAATAAATTTTTACTTTGTTGGCCTAAGTAAGAATTGGTAAAATTGGAATTTTTAAATATTGAGTTTTCCATCAATGCATCTATCGAAAGAATAGTTCATTTTTTTAAAAAAATTATAATTACATCCGTTACAAACTCCTTATATTTGCAACAGATTTGTTGCTTTTACGCTCATTATTTAGCTTTGTTAAATGTTCAGGAAAATGAAAATTTTGATGTGAAAAAAATATGGGGGGTTACGAGCTTTAAGAGACCCATCACCCGATACTATGGGAAGTTTCCATAGTCGCAACGGCCATTTCATTTGCAATTCAACACGGAAGTCTGCAAGGTAAGGTTGACCTAAATATCGCCCTCGCTATTTGGCCATGTTTTAATATTTCGAGATGCCCAACATTTTCCTTATAACCTCAAAACAGAATGATAAACGGCATTCCGTTTGATTTCGAACGGTTGTTAATATCCCCGTATCGAGAAAAACGGTTGATTTCCCAAATTTATAAGCGTTAATTATTGCATAATACAATTGAAATCCTTTTCAAAATATGGAGTTGTTATGAGTTTTTATTTTGTTTTTGAAACTAAACACTACTTTAATCATTAATCAAAGTATTCACATTTTTTTTACTATTTATCTTATTTTTTAAGAATAGATTTGAATTTATTAATAAATATGAAATGACGTAATTACTTCGAAAATGAGTAACGTATTTATATTAATAGCTTAAAGCAATATTAAATAGTTTAATTATTGTAATGGCATAGAATAATTAAAGAGCAATATTAGCAAACAGTTATTCGACTTGTTCCAAATAGTCTAGAATCGTTCAAAATAAGTGTCCGGACAGATAGCAATTCCTGTGAAGGTCATTTTAGACCAAACGTAAGGTAAATACATTATGTTGAGGTAGAAGGAAATTAAATCATTCATTTAAATTGTTTGTTCAAATGAAGATTCTTACAGCTTTAAAAAAATACATTTAAAATGAGAAAAAGTATTTTATTTCCAACTCTGCGATACAAAAACAATGATGCATTTCGAGAACTTTACAACATTAAAAGTGAAAAAATATGCATACATTTCACAAAATATTAATTAAAAATAGTAAAATATAAATGGAAGTGGGTTTGATATACTTCTTAACGATAAATCCAGAATAATAAATTTGTGATCTAAAAATGTAGTTTTTTTTTAATTATTTACTTCTGCGTAGTTTAATACATTATAATCATTTACATTTTTTTTAATTTCATAAATTTACAACCAGGTGGCGCCACCAATAACAGAAAAAGAAGTTAATTACAATGAATAAATAACTATATTCTGAAAACATTGAAATATGTTGATAAATAAAATACATTTACATAATTGTGTCACAATTCAGATCATATACATAAGTGTAGTTTAATTAGCCGTTAAAATAAGACAACCACTTCAAACATTCTAGAATAAATTTTTAAACTATTACAATCTTTTATTATAACTTAATTGGTTAATTGATTTTACAATGATTGAAAAATTGAGCAATTTAATAACGGTTTAGAAAATTTCTGAATTATAAATTTAGAAAATTTCTGAATTATAATAATGAAAAGGAATTTAAAAATAGTCTGCATTTGCACTTTTACTATCAGTAGCATCCACGTGACATTTTAGATGAATAAATGTATATCATTCTGGAAATTATGTTTATATTAAATTTAATTTTTGCAAAAGTTAATTTTACAATGAAATTATACTTGCTTCAAACATTTCAATCATCATGTTGATCAGGCACGATGATCAAATGTTTTTCAGCATTAAGAGAATTCCTAATTGGCTGGCCGGCCGAGCCAATCAGTCATCCTCAGCCGATAAAATGATTTTAAAAAAAGAATTAGAATACAATTATATTATTTATTACACAAAGAGAATTTACTACAATATTTGAATAAAATTAGAAGCTTAAACGCTTTATATTCTTTATTTTAAGGGAGAGGCTTAGAATTTATTATGGGCCATATTGGAATAATCTTTAGTTGGATGCCACTAATGAATAATTTTTAGAGATAGAAAGCAAACTTTAGGGAAATTTAGGCAGGTTAATAGAAAAATCTCTGAAATTCAGATTTAGGACTTAAAATCATAAACTTATATTAATAGTACAGTACACTTTAGTTTTTTAATCGAATACATTATAGCCCATATAGGTATAGAAAGTTCATTAAAGGTGAATCAGGTTGAAATAAATTGCATTTGCAATCATGAGTAAAATAATTAACACAATGATTCAATTATCATTTGCATAATATTCCGTTTTCGAGATATTGTTCTACGACTTCAAAACATGCATTAGTAGTTTAAGAGGATTCCGTGGCTTTAAGATTTCCAAATTAATCAAAAACGAGTTATTTCAATTCGTTTCAGATTAAAAGTATCAAGTAGAGTAATCAGAACCGTGATGGAAACTAGTTTAAATTAACTATTCATAATATTAAGTACTCAAGCAATTTGAAACGTTTGATAATTAATACTTTAAAAATAAAGTTTGATAAGTACTCGTCTTTCAGTTTAGACTCATTCGAGCCAGTTTCGAATTAATAATTTTATCAAATCCTGTCCTGAATAACTAATTATCACATACCAGATATTTGTATTAAAACCCTAATTCAGTATGCTCGTGCTTATTATTTGATAACTCTAAACTACAAGAGAAGCATTAATTTTTACTCGTGACTAAATATTGGAATTAAACTAAATCGCCGCAAAATATAACATTTTTATAAGCAGAATTAGCTTCAACTTTGATGTTTTTAAATTCAATACCAGATATCTTTGCATTCATTTCTTTATCAGTGATATTCTAGATGCACAAGAATCTAGTCATTTAATCTACAGCCATACAAAATTCGAATTCCTTGCCTACAGCTATATTATATTTCACAAAATTACTCTATAAAAATTGACGAAATTATATACATTAGAAAATTTTCAATTCCTTTCGAACAAAGGTTTGAAAGAACAATTATATGTATTAAAATTATTAATAAATATATCAATTCACAAAAGAAATTTTGCACCAAATATTAACATCACAAAATTTAAAAATCTTAAAAATACACCATGGCATTTTTAGACTTAAAAAGATCTGAGCAAATTTCTATCAGCAAATCGACATTCTCAAAATCTTATTTAGGATTTTAAACAATTTATTTTGCATCATTATAGTAATCAGACAATACATACAATTAAATAATAATGGTAAAATATGAACAAAGATGCAATAACAATAGATTTTTAAACCGAATTGCATTGTAGTTATAAATTCAACTGCTATTATTCTTACTTCATCAGTGAGAATTACATAAGAATAAATCAAATCCACATCTATTTAGTTCGTTATTTACAATTACTTAAGATATAATGCAAAGTTCAGAGGATATCACTTATTTTAATCATTTATGTTCCGAGATTATGGAAAAAGCTTAACTCTGCACTCTAGATCTGGTATTGGTTGAATTTTTATAAGTACAGCTAAAAATATTATTGCACTACATATTGGATCATTTTCCAAAAATAAAACTTATGAAGTTCTATACTTTGTCCTTTATTTCATTCCAATATTATTTTTATATTAGGAAAAAATGGAAAATAATGCTACAGCAAATTATTAAATGAAGGTCAAATGAAATTTTTGTTTATGTCAACTTTTACCAAAGTCTTTCAAAATACTTTAGAACTTGAATATTCTCTAAGGAATTCTATAAAAATTTAAGAATAAATAATTAAGTTTCAATGCCCAAGAGTCAAATATGGCTATTCTGTAACAAAAATCCAAGAAAACTATGAAAACAATTAACATCAGTAATACTTGTAACTGAGGCAGCAAAAGTTTGTCATGTTTCTCTTCAAATTATTAGTGGCCATACGAATACATTGCATGTTTAGATGGACTAAGTTGTCAGCAACTGGAGACTCTAATGTCCACTGTCCACTTGGAAGATTCTTATTTCTGATGATGGCACAAAATAATTCTCACTGAAATGTAAGAAGACCAATTTTCCTTTTATCCTTTCAATTCTCGAACGAGCTGGTTTTCTGGCACAGAGGTAACGTGTCTTCCTCGTGTTTTGGGATTCCGAGGTTCGAGTCCCGGTTAGGACATGGTTGTTCTGTGTGTTATCTGAGATGTGGAACTGTGCCTCCCTATAAAAAGGGGCTGTGCAAGCAAATGTGATGAGTGTGTAGCTAAAGTCGTACTCTTGACCCTTGGACACTTGAAATACGAGGCTCTCAATCTTCGGCTTAAAATCTGATGTGTCAGCGGGGCTTGTCCACGGCAAGAGCCATAAGTAACAACGATTCTCAAACGAAATCTGCAAAAATAACTACATGAATACATTAATCATTGAAGCCAAAAATTTATATTGATAATGTTAATACAGACTACAGAGTTGTCTTATAGAACCTATTTATTTTAATTCGGTATCCCTTCGAATTCCAGCATCGAAGAAATAACAGGAATAAGAAACTGCCTGCCAGTAACGAATATATCTTAATACATCAATTTTTAAAGCTTAAATTATTTTTAAGGGAATTTTTAAATTAGATTTTTTTAATTAAATTTCACTGTATCACAATCTATTGAAACGTTTTCATAATTTAGAGGAGACCACGGACATTTTATGTCAAAGTATCCAATAAATGCATTGGTATGTTATTAACCGCTACCATTGAGCAATAGTTACGAAAGAGACTACATGCATGCGATCTTTTGCGATTTTCTTAGGTAGTCAATCACTACAATGCTGTTAATGCAAGAGTATAAAAAATACTAATGTACTAATAAAAAATACTAATTTAAGCAAAATTTTAACCAGAGATACGATTACTGGCAAAGAAAAAAATCCTAATTTCATTTATCACTGCGATTTTGAATTATGAATTTCTATGCTAGTGAAAATATACGTCAATCCGTGAGTAGAAAATATACGTCAGTAGAAGGCCAATCTATTGAGGCAAACAGGGTCAGACAGTCAAATGGCAGGCCAAATACGATGGGCGTACTTTAGATGCTAATTTTGTGTATTTTTATATCGCTCTCGTTGTTTTAGTTATTGCCCTAAATTGATTCGAACAGTCAAACAAACAGCTATAAATATAAAATATGCGCAGATCTGTCCAAAAACAAATTTAATCAGTTAAGCTTGAAGCGTTTTTGAATTCTTATTTACAGTCAAGCATAGTAACTGAATCCATCGTGACATTTGGAGAATTATTAGGCAATTAATCTCCTACCTGCCTTAACAGCATCTAATAATCGAATTTGTGTTTGAGATGTCCTTCTCAGTTGATCAAAACGAAAAGAATGGACAGGAAACTGTACTTGACGTTTAAAAGTCCTGTGCCGATTTTAATTTAGATAAGCTCTTGCGTTTGAGGTAGCGCGTTTAAATGTTTATGAAAAAATGTCGAGTTTTCAACTCCTTGTTGGATTTCGCAGAAAATTTGATAGATTCGTACACTTTGATTGTATAATCTGAGCACTTAGTTTTATCCATCAACCTTTATCTGTTTTATAATTATCGTCCTAAATTATATTTGATCATCCGGAGTTCCTCTGAACAAATTTCACTCAAAATTCGATAGAAATTTGCAAATTTGATATAAAGACCTTATGCAAAATTTCACTGGTTTAACACTCAAGTTACCACGAGCGGGTCAAATGACCCGTTTCCAATTGCAATTGGAATGGATTGATGAATCGCCGGTAGGTTTAGTGTTAACTCAAAGCGTTTGAGTTCATCAGACAGACGTCAGGATACTCTAATAATTCGTTTCTAGCGTTAAATGAAAAGAATGGAAATCCGTCAAAGTTTCCAGGTTGAGTCCTTCGTTGATTATACTTTCTATTTACTACATGTAGGAAAAAAGTTAAGAATTATTTATGCATCCATTATCTAATTGGATAACTTAAAACATCCAATTGGCTTCTGAATGGGGAAGATGTGCTAAAGTTTAAAACAATTACGTATTATTTAAAAGAGAATCTTCATTTATCTACCATTGCTTTAAAAATTCAGTCACTTACCTGGTCTTCGAACGATGTGAAGTTCCACGCCCACCGAGTCAACGTTTCCTCTGTATCTTGGACCAATTGGCACTGACAGAATACAGATCTGGAAAGTATTCATTCAATGACAAATGTAGTCGTGTTTATACAGAAAATATTCTAGACTTGAAATATGGGTGTCCAGGTTTGTGGCTAGAAAGATTCCGGAACTTTTGAAAATCGTATTCTTAAATCGAATAATGAAGTGCTGAAAGTAGTTCAAGAGTTGAGAACGCATCACATTTTAATAAAATCAGAAGGAAAGTGAAATGCCAAAACATCTTGCTGAAAGGGTTTTTTGAAGTGCATATCGGCTAAGTTTAGTTGCAGCTAAGCGTTCACAAGAATCAAATTTCTAAATACTAATACAATTTTTTTTAAATTTCAGAGCTTAATAATATCCTAGTTATTAAGAGTTCAGTTCTTTTAAAAATCGTCGAGGATTCGAATTTCATGTCTTTGTTTCAGATTTTTGATAACTTTTTAGGCTCCTAAAATCTGTTATGCAGATCCTGAATTGCTTGTTTATACCTTGTTATAGAACAGTTTCATTTTTATTCCATCTGCTATAGTACGGTTATTTCATCCGATTTCATTTCAGGAATTTAAACTCTGAGAATGCGAGAACATGAAGAAATATTACAATTCTCCAAGAAATTAATGACTGCTTTTTCCTATTCATTTATAAATTCAGGTAACATTTTCCTATACAGCCATCACCTTCCAAAGAGTCCTTTGATACAACTATTTCTCCGAGTTAAGGGAATGTTGTACAAGCACCAATATTAGTATACTATGTGCAACTAGATCAGTTTCTTTCGAGAGTTGTATTCCGGTCACACAATTTCAGAGCTTTTGCTATGTATTCAAAATTCAATTTTCCCTTAAATTTATAAAACTGATAGCTCCAAACAATAGCCGATATTTTTCATAACAGAAAAAATTGTCAAATAAATCAATCTTTGCTTTTTTATTTTTTTATCAGCAATAATTCAGAAGATACTTGATATAGATCATCTACCCAGTAGTAAGTACCCAAAGATTTTGGAATCAATTAGTTTTTACTTTAATTTGATTATGTGAAATAATATTAATTCTATTACTTTAGTGCACTATTTTAACTACTCGGTTTTTAAAAATATTAAATAATAAAGTACTGATAACAAACCTCCAAATTATCAGATTCCAGAATGATTTTTATTAGAAATCCCTTTACAATGGAAAAGAAAATTCAGTATTTCCTATGGAACTATAATGCTTTATAATTTTTTAAAAAAGTGATCGCATATCGTATTCATTGGAAGATTTTTTTTAACAACTAATACTCAAATTCTTATTGACAAATTAATAGTTATTTAATTTATCCAAAATTTCTACGTTTGATTTTGAATATTGTTAAAGTTAAAATCGGACGATTTTATTGAGAAAATCTTAGAAACCCAATTAAATAAATTGAAAGTTAAACAAGTTTCATTCCGACTTCAAGATTCTGATTCGTTGAATAAGCTGGAAATAATTGAAATCCTTTTTCATTTAACTTAGTATACAAAGATGTGCCCGATTCACACATCCCGGTAGAAATTTTATTCTTAAATCTAATTAGTTTTAATTTAAAGAGCAAAAATCACCAAGAAATGCTTCAATATTTTGAATTACCCTTATATTATCATAGGAATTAAAATAACATTAGTTGTCTGAACTATGTACCATCAAATTAGAAAGTTAATCCGTTAATCTATGAATTTATGTTATTATTTTGATTGAAATACATAAAACCTATTTCTCTAAATATGAATATCTGGTTTGTCAAACTAAAGTTTGAACAGGATAAAAGTATATTGCACCTTAAATATGGACACCTAGAAGTAACTTTATAATGAGAGAAGAACAAATCGTATTGGATAATTTTTCGATTTTAATTTTGAGATGCGGGGCTCAAGTTTAAATGAATTCGAAGTATTAATTTACAGGAAGAAAAAATATCTTGAAGTTATTTTAAAAGAATTCAGAAAAGTCTCATGACCAAAAACATTTATATTTTTTATAAAATCTGAAACCACGGTTAACTGTGGATCGTAATTTGAGTTCCAAGAGTAGTGAATTGAACAGAAACAAAATTTATTCTTAGTTGAATTACAGGTTTTAAAATACCAGCAAAATTCCACCAAATAAATGCAATAAAAGAAAAAATAACATAGGTTCTAAAAATCCTACTAGACATATTATGTGTATTTAAATTTGGTTAATCTAGTGATTTTGAAACGCAGTTTATTACAACCAATTTCGGAATGCCAAAGTTCTTCGACAAGCAAATTAAATTATTCAGAAAATTAAATTTTGCATTTCATTCCGATTTCATGTCATATTCTTTTCGAGAAAATTAACAAGTGGCGAGTTACTTATCGAAAACATTAAATGAATTACAGTCATAATTATCGATTTATTATTAGAAACATTATTTGAGCCCAAGATCTGACTGGTTCTCTTTTGTTACCCCATTAACTGAATTTTCGTTTCAATTAAGTCGAATGTTTTTTTTTATTATGGAACTTCTAATTTAATATGAACACCATCAAATTTTATATTTAAATTTTGAGAAATCTATGCATTGTGTTTTGGTCTTGGTTATAAGATTTAATAAAACCCAAAATAGCCATTTTTTGAATTAATATCCAACTAACCCGTATTATCAACAAATTCATACAATTTTATTTAATGCTGAAAATGCCACTTTTTTAATGACTAGATATAAAATGCGAGCAAAGTTTTGAAAAGTGATACATAAAATATTTATGAAGTTCAAAAATTTTGGAAACTAAAGAAAGGAATTCTAAACAAATCTTTGAGATGTATTTGATTTTAACCCCTATGATTGTAGACTAAACGTAAATTGGTAAAGTTAAAGATAGTGTAGTTACTAAAAGCTGCATAAACCCAAAGATCGGTCCCTTCATTGTAGCACGTCAAGAAGAATGGCCAGTTTTGCTCTTCATAAATATGGACCATATAATTCTCGTTAACAAAACAGACAAGACATGCAACAATAAATAAATAACATCGTCAAACCAGCCCACTTTCACACATTGCACAAGCCTCACATTTTCCACTTCACACATGCATAACCCACACCGACAAGACCTCAACCTTCCAACCCACACACGCATGCATAACCCACGCCGACAAATCTCCGCCTTCCAACCCACACACACCTGCAACACCCACACCGACAAGACCTCAACCTTCTA
>JAOUZG010034195.1:158802-187079 GCA_026289955.1 Argiope argentata | reverse complement strand
ACACACACACACACACACACACACACACACACACACACACACACACATGCATAACCCACAACGACAAGACCTACCTTCCACCCCATACACACATGCATAACCCACGCCAAAAAGACCTCTACCTTCCACCTCACACACATGCATACCCCAAACCGACAAGACCTCGACGTTCCACCCTACACATGAATTATCCACACCTACAAGACCTCGACCTCCCACCTCAAACGCACATGCATAGCCCACGCCTACAAGACCATCTTCCATCCCACACAAACATGCATAATCCACGCCTCTAGCCTCCACTTCACTCATTACCCACAAATACAAGGAGCCTCCAAATTTTCCTTTCACACATAGCAAGCATTTAGCGACAAAATTTTCATTCGAAGCCTTTACATTTGAAACTGAAGGAATATTGTAACAAGAGAAACATTCTAACAAGTACTAGTCAATTTTTCCGTGAGCACTTATTCCATATTACAACTGCCCCACTTTCCTTGCATTTCAACTACACTAGGCTGCTGCAGTTACTCTACATATACCCTTGGGTCTCATTTGTAGTTATTTTAAAATTGAATTTCAAAATTAAAAAAAACGTTAATAAATTATTTCAACTATCCACGCCCATCAAACTGTTCAAAAATATTTGATAAGGAAAGCATTCATTGGAAATCCATGCGAATTCTGAAAATACTTGATTATGGATTTTTCCGGATTCCTTAAGTACAACAAAGTATCACGAAATCTACAAATGTTTAAGTTCTTTTGCTATAGATTTTAAACAGTTTGCCTTATCGTAATGAAAGAAGTCCAATTGCTGAAAATCTAAAATTGCTTGAAGAAAAGCCAAATAAATTTATTTTGCCTGTTTAAGCTTATTATTCAAGTGGCCTTTAAACTTTCCCAAGTTTTTAATATTTAGTTTAAAAGCTGAGTTTACTTAAAATTCTATGGGGAGAAAAGCGAGATTTCAACTATCATCAGTATACCGTTTTTGATGTATCCGCTTTAAAAGTTGATTTTTAGAAACATGCATTTATTCTGTTAAAGCGATCTAAAGTTTAAAAAGTGAAACTCAAAGAAGTAATACGAAAAGAACTATAAAATTATGCTGAAAAGATCTTGCTTTCGAAATTCAAATCTTGAATTTTTTTTAAAATATAAGTTTAAGAAATTTTGCTTAGAATGTTTGCATCTAAGCGTCAAAATATTTACAGTATTAAATCAAACTTCAAAAAGAGATTGGTTAATAACGCAGTGCCCTACTTTAATATTTATTTTCTAATATGGCATTTCAAACTTTATTAAGCCTTATATTTCAAAGCAAGCAAATATGAATTTATATACATTTAACTATAGAAACGGAAATTCAATACCTTGTTTTTAAATTGGAAGTTAATTAGAAAAATTCTCTACTGAATTGCTTCGCAAATTTAGTTCACGTGACCACAAATAAAACCATCTTGCTTTGAATCCCAAATAATGTTAATTTTTAATAATTATACTCTGATAATAATGATTGCAATAAATTTGATGTTTTCGAAATGCAACACTCCACTTGATATTCTTCAAAACAATATTCAGCGATATCAGAAAAATATGCAGGATTTTTTTCTACATGATTTATTTTATTTGTAGGAATACTTAGTTTTTTCAAAACTGATTGTGATAAACCACGTTCCGAAATATCTAGCTTACAAGAAATTTAGCGACTCCACAAACTTCCAATAGAATTTGTTTTAAATCATTAATTTTCATTATATTAATCCATTTATTCAATTATATAACTAGTATTCGAAACTCAATATTTTATAACAATTACATCATGTTGTAGTTAATTCACAAACCATGAAATTAAAAATTAAAGTCCAAAAAGAGTTAACTTTTTTATATGACTGCTATTAAACTGGAACTACGAATTTTTGAACAAAATTTGTTCAGTAAATAGCATTACCTAAGTCAACTTTATAAAATGCTTTAAAGTACGCGAGGCTCGTTTACAGTCTTGATTTCCTTATACTAGATAAAAAGGTTATTTTTAAAAAAATTAATCAATTTATACTTTGGATAGTAGGAAAAATTTAGTAAGTTAGGAAAATTTATATTTTAGTTACTTTTTAATAAAAAATTACAATTGTTTTTCTCGTGTTTCCCTTTACAACGGAAGGAAGAGTGCAGTAGCATTTGAGGGTATAGACTCGTGAGCACCCGAATGACGATCACCTTTGATTCAGTACTCCCAGTGGTATAACTCTCGACATGGAGCACTTTGCGACCAGATTCGAACTCGCAACACAACAGATGCTAATACAACTCTCTACAAACCAGGCTATCCTGACCTAACAATTACAACTACTGTAAAATACCACTATAAAGGAGGGAAAATTAGTTTTTAATTAATAAAAAATCAATGAATTAATATTTGAAAAATTATTAACATCCAATGTCATTTACTAAAAGTTAAAAAAAATACTTGAACTTGATTGGATGAATAAAAAGTTTTTTTATTAATGATTGAAAAATTGAACAAGATGTATATATAGGATAGTGTGAGATAATAGTAGGAATTGAAAAATAGTTTGTTAATGTTTGAGCCGCCCTGTGTGTTTTAAACCTCCCCGTTTACAGTTCTAATTTGTCCCTAATCTAAACATCTTTATGCCATAACAAACGCGCATTAAATAAATCAATGATAAATTAAAAAATAGAATGGCTTCAATTCTTTTACAATAAATTATTTCCTTGCAAGCTAAGGAATTACATGTTTTAAAATTACATAATAGGAAGGAGATGGGATAACGTCAATTTTAAAATTCATGTACTTGCAAATTTAGAATTAAGTCATTCGTAAATTAAACTGCTGTTAATTAAATTAAAATAAATTTTATTAAATACTCTAATTTGTTTAAGATGGGCAGAAATATTGAAATTTTCTTTCCATTGTAAAAGATTTCCAATAGACGAACATGCTTTCGGCTGATAATTTGGAGACTATACAATTGCATGTTATTTGAATGATATTAGATTAAATCTTGACTTTACAAGGCTTTAAAAAGTAAAGCAATTTGATTACGCGTAATTACTAAACAAATTAATAGTATACCGAAATAATGTGATTACTCTTAATTCAACTTCTTGCTCTTAAAATTAGGTATCCTTCTAAGATTCCAAAATCTGTGATCTTACTTCTACTCAGATGTTACTGGACCGAAGAAACTTTTTGCTCTTTGGCCTATTTACAGATACACCATTCACAATATTATAGTCCATTTACAGCCAGCACAGATTCTTTGAACCACCGGCTTGCTCAACGTGCCACCTTGTTCGTTTGTTGCATCGGAATGGCCAAAAACCTCTATTTGACTCACTACAAGATAAATGCATCTGGTTCCTTGATGAAAACTGTGCCGAGTGGGAGGCTGAAAAGAACAGAGCTACGTCAGTCGTTTTGAAATTACTATTTAACAAAAAGGCACATGTTATAAACACAAAAGCTTAATAAAGGCGTTAAATACAGTTAAGAGCATTCAATTATTTTGTCTGCATCAGAAATGAATGCATCTATCTTTTGAACCCAAAAAGCTGAAATATTAACACCATTTTTTCCGTTGTACACTCGGTTAGAAATTAAGACACATCTGTAAGTTTGGTATCTTATCGCATCTTTACTGCTTTCAGTAGAAAAGACTCAGAGGAACATCTTGTAATTGCCTAAATGAGATAATTTGCATAGATATTTCGAAATATTTCTTCAAGATAATCGAGAGTTAACAAATTGTTCCTGTAATTTTTTATACACGTGAATCCAATTTAGCTAAGAATTAATCTTAAGGTTTTAAAAACTGCAATAAAAAAGCCTATTAGACCACATTTATTAAAACAAATCACCGCATATTAAGAAGCTATTAAGACCGGCGCATATTGAGAAAATCTCAGCTTTTTCATAACAGAAAAATGGCAATTTCCACTGAAACTTCGGAGTAAATATAATTCAGATTTCTTTAGTACAAGCATGATTTATTAATTATTAATACTTTGTTTTATGGGATTTCATCTCTGGAAATAAATTTGTAATCCAGGCTCTTGGTATATTTACATTCATCAGTTTTTATTGCAATGAAATACCTCATTTAACACATTTAAGTCAATTGTAGAGATATTTATAAATATTAATTCATTTTAAAACAATAAAAGGACCTGTCATTGTATTTTTAACTTTTAAAGAGGAAACTATTATTCATTAAATAGAAAATATATTTAAAAATTATTCAGCGCACTTAAGGTATTGCGCATTCACCTTTGTATTCATAGTACAATTTAATTAGGGTGTCTAAAACGATGCAATTTTAAATTAGAGATACAAAGAATGATTTCCAGGAGAAAATTCAACGAAGCACATGATATGTAATGCAAAGCACAGTAATTGTCAAAAAGTTTTGATTCCGAGAATTTAATGTATTTACACATTTAATACTATTCTAAATCTAAAAGCCTTATTTGGAATTTCTTCCATTTACATGCAAGCGCAATGAAATGAATCGAGTTAGAAGAATAATTTATGTCAGCTTATCAATGCCTTAGATTTGAATCAAAATTTGGATGTCACAAAAAAGTTTGAGTCAAAAATCACAATTATTAAACAAAAGATATTTAAAATAAAAGAATAAATCTGGCACATGTTTTGCAGCCGGATTTATGCAAAAAGGTTAAATATCAGTTTATGGGCACTCAAACGCGCTTACTCGGAAACGTATTCGATACTTCAAATTTAATACATAGTTTTGAAATTCAAACTATCAAATTTTGTGTCTAATAAATAATAGTGATGATATCCACGAATATATTGGATTTCTTCTGCAAATAAAGAGGCCCAACAATTTTCGCAGTATACGAAAAAACATGATTGAGAGAGAATCTGGCTGATAACAGTCGACATATTACACATCTTAACACTTCTGAACTCGTTTATTGCCAATGGTTGAAGGCAAGTTGTCTGATGCAAAAACCCCTATTCGAAAAATGAAAGAAATTCACACTGTAAAGCGCTATAAAAGATTGATAAACAGAGCTATGAACATTCTTTCGATAAAATACGCGTCATTACATAAACAATTCCTTAATTGATGCAGTCAAACTAATTTAAAACAAAAACACGAGCATAAAATATTGTGCTAAGTTATTTTTTTATTATAGATTTGAAATGCCATTTTTAATTTCATATATGAAGAATACAAAAATAAATCCAGGATAAAAAAAATACATGCTTGGATTTTAATCAATCTGGATTTTTAGCTTTTCTTAATCGGAAATATTTAATGCAGTTGTGTTATCGGCCTGAACAAGACAACTCAAAAGCACTTTGATGCAAGTAAAATTTAGCATGTGGTCTAGTCAAGGTTTGTAGATTTATAAAAAAAATTCTATTTGAAGTCTACCATTGAAGATTTGTCTATCCAAAAAATAATAATAATAATACAACTGCAAACCAAAAACTAGGCAATTTTATGGCTCGATTTCTGCCATTTATTATCAATGATATTTGATTCAAAACGAGATTCATATGGGTGAATCAAATAATAGATTATATCTTCTAATATGAATAAGAATTTCCAGAATGGTTAGAAGACAACTTGGGCAACAGTTTGAAATACAGAATGCCGTTTATAAATATATATTCAAAATAAAGTTAATTACAATAAATAATATACAAGACGATTTAAAGAAGATACCATTCTGACAATAAAATTAACCTCGGTTGACATCCACCGGTTTTTTAAATTTAAAGTCGGGATGAAACTAATAAAATTTTACCTTGTTTTTTTAGAGGTTGCATCCTTTCACAAGAGAGGCGATGACCTTTTATGAGGATTGAAAAACGCTATTTGCTTTTCTGGAGAATCTGGATTTGAAGTGATGAACTCAAAGCTATTCAATTTTAGTAATCATCCGTAAATTCCTCAACTGTCAGCGTTTTTCTATATAAAACTCTTCTAAGAAATCCGGTGCAGTCCTTGGCAAAAGGATTTCCGATTGTCTCTTTCTCCTAAAAAGAAAAATATATATATTAATTTTATGTTTTTACATGCACTTTTAAGTTAAAATATCAAAATATTTAGTTGTAGCTTATCTTTAAGAAAAACAAATTCAATGTACCAAAAATTCCAAATTTAAATCAAGAAAACTAAACAAAGTTAACTAAAAACTACAGAACATTTGAAGCATTATAAATCCTCGCATCCAAAATGTATTTATGGAGGTTCGTTCGTCACAAAATGCAGACAAAAAAATGACAAGATAATCCTAAAATGTTATTCTAAAATTTAGATATTCTATTTTACTTTGAACATACTCTATTAGAAAACTCTAGTAAATCAGATAAAAGCAAAAAAAAAAAAAGTCTTAAAATCACAAATCAATTATAAGACCTTCGGGTGTTTTGGTAACTGCCTTCATTTCCCGTTTGATAAACTGACCTTACATAGACTTGAATATATTAACACTCAAATCTAGTTGCCTCATCACAATGACAACATTTTCTATTTGCCTTTTCGTTTTGAGTGTCATTGAACTTCGCATATTAGAAAGGCGATAATTATTTAAAACGCCAAAAGAGAATAAAAAATTTCAAGACTTTGAATTCAAGTAAAAAGAGGCTTATAATCTAAACAAAAAGAAAAGAAAAGGCATTGGTTTTCTAAAAAAATCTCTTCAAAATGTTAAAAAACTAATGCCGAAATAATCTTTATTTGAATGAACTTTATAGTGAGTTTTTATTTTAACAAATGAAAATAAAAATTTCCCCAACAGAAAATATCACATAAATTTGTACAAACAATTCAAAAGAAACATCTTACCGTGGAATTTCTGGCAATATTAAAAAGTAATTTCTATTTATTTTCCATAAATAAAATAAAGATTTATCGTGGAACCCAACATTAAACACATTATTGCCAAAAATTGATACTTTAACGAACAAAAATTTAAGCAAAGCACATTGAAATCGATGAATGCGTTGCTGGCATCTGTTTATATAGACTTCGGTCATTCGTAGTTCTCTTCCAAAAAGTTTGTGTGAATCAACGCTCAGAAAATAAGGGAATCGAAAATAAATTATTAGGTGGATATTTGGATTAAAACTTAAAATAAGCATATTCTAATTCGCTAAAGATATTAGACAGTTTCAGCAGGATACAAAATAACTTTAAAAAATAAAAATAAAATATTTCTCTAATAAATGAAAAAATAAATCAAGCAGATCTAGAAGGGATGGTGGAAAATGGAGGAATGGACAGTCAGTAATCTTTGGAAAGCCTTGTTGGCATAGTAATAAATGCCTTTTCAGTTTCAAAGGATTGCAAATCCAAAAATTAATTCCTTCAAGCATTCTTCTTGCATGCCTCACCTATTGCCTGTTAACTACTTCGAGTATCACGTATGGAATTGCTGATTTTTTATATTTGAATCAGCGATTGTTGATAAATAATTGAAAGTAAAGCAGCGAAAACATTCGGCAATTTAAAATTCAGAAATCACTTAGAAGCTCTTCAATATCTCCAATGCCAATTACATGATTATAAAAATTAAAAGTAATAACAATTGTCGCAAATATTTCTAATCCTATTTTCTAATTAGATAATATTTTTTTATTGCCTGTCGCCTAGTTGTAGTGAGAATCTTATTAGATAGTGGTTCGAATCCAGAGTAGTAACGCGGTAATGAACGTGTTAAAAATTTCTTGGAAAATTTAAGAAATCAGCTAGTTTTAAAAAAAGTTAAACTAAAAAATATAGAGATGTGTCAAAAGAACTGAAAACTGAAGATACAAAAAAGAAATACGATACTCCAATCAATTCATTTTTATAATGAAAGTAAGGAATCACACATCATATTATGGCTGATATTAAAAAGAATTTTTTTTATCTAGGATTATTTAGTAAAATAAGGTAATTATGTCCCAAATATTATAAAGAAAAAATAATGAGAAATATATTAAGAAAGAAAACTTATAAACTTATCACACCTAATCATTCTGAATGTTTTTTCAACTCCTCGTTTAGTTCACACTTTTCCTGTGTGTGTGCGCGTACGTGTGTGCGTGTGTAATGTATTATTATAATTATGTGTTGAAAGCAGAAAGTGTAGCTTTCCGAAGGCAGGCCGAAGTCAGACAGAAGAAAGGTTGAATATTTAAGTTCGTTTTATTTGCCAGATGAGGGTAAAAAATCAATCCTTGCAAAAATCAATAATTTTTTATGCATTATTTGCATTAATTTTAATTATTTAATAAAAAGTAATTAAAAGGAAAATTTTCTTAGTTGATCTAAGTAAGAATTGAGTTTAATTTTCTTGATATTAGATACTTTTTGCAATGAAACACATATTTAAAATCAAACGAGCGGTAATGGTCTCCCGCAAACTTACTCGCATACTCTCTTATAAAAGTGCCCATCTCACACAGAATTAAGCACCTTGGGAGAGATCATAAAAGCAATAAATGCTAAATTTTTTGATTGATCAGTACTACACATTAATATCAACCGAGCGTCGAAATATAATAAAAAATTTAATAAGGGCTTCTTGTATATTAACCCTTTGATCTCAATGGTGTTTCTTGGGCACCATTCAAGACAGAGCATCATTTTGACGTTTTATTTATTTTTCAATTTTGATTATTTAAAATTGCTACAGAACGGTAAAAAGACAGAGAAATTCAATTATGAACACAAACACACACACACAAATTTGTAGCAATAAACAATCCCTTGTATATTGAATAATTATGCATCATATGACTTTTCCGAATGCAAAGGGTTAATTGTAGGGAATTGGAAAATGATAGTTAAGGAATAGCGATCTTTCGCTTGAAGGTGAGGTGTTATTTTTAACATGTAATCGTTGGTAAGATCCCATCAGACTCCCCGACCCTCCTGTGGGCACACCGATTTAAACTATAAAAACTGAATGACCGGTTCGCCGCATCAGCAACACTGACGGGAACTATAATAGAGTCCTAAGGCAACCTAAGGGTCACTAAGTCCTCAATAATGAGAGTAATACCTCTGAGGGTACTGGGGCAGAGTTAATTGTTCGCTGTTCCAGACCTAAATTACAATCTGTGGAGGAATTGCATGAATAAATTCCGACCTGTAAAAAGGCTTGTGTGAGCTAGAAATTCAGACTTCTGCCTTCGGTGTTCAGGGGTCCATACCCTCAGAAGATATTGCACCTCTTCTTCTATAGTAAAGCGGAACAAAAAAACAACAACAATTGTAATTATTTAATAAAAAGTAACAAAAAAATTTCTTCGTTAACTTAAATAGGAACTGATTTTTTTTAAAAAAAATTACTTGTTTTTTATTACTTGTTTTCAAGAAATTGTCTTGCATTATGATAATAAGTAGGATTGTTAAACTATTTGTACACTTTTTCTTATTCTGTCGAAATTCTGAAATTTCAGATGAATGTTTTTTATAACAACGCTTTGTCTTATGCCATTTTTATCAAAATAATTTTGGGAACATAAATGTTAAAAAAAATTTTTAAACAAACACTTCAAATAAAACAGGAAACTGTTTTCCCCTTTTTATAGCTTTCAAAAATACAGATATACGAGGGACCATAAAATCTGGACATTATTTATTACCAACTATTTATTCTCTTTCGAAATGCGTGGAAGAAATGGGAAATAATTAACCTGTGCTCAAAGGAGCAGTATATGTACAACTTGTAAGGTAAAAATGAAATTGCATTTGCCATCGATGTTAACTAAAATTGCTGTGGGATATTTTGTACTAAAAAGTAGCATGTAATTTTGCAACTTTAATTCGTTTTAACTTATTGAATGTCGGCCATGGCAATATCTGATTCTGTGAAACCAATGAATTGCCAGCAACTTATTGGTATCGCAGAAACAGCAACTTATTATCATTGCAGCAACATCAACTGTACATAAAATGCAATATCGGTAAATAAAAAGTTTGAATTAGAGAACTATTTATTCTCGATAAAGAATTTGTTACTGAACAAACTTGCTAACTTTTTTTTATGGATAAAAAATATTTCCTATGAACTAATCGGTCAACGTCATCGCAGCAGGATAATATGCCTGTCGCCATGACAACGATTTAAAAAAGTTTTTTTTTACAGTTTCTGCAGTTATTTTTTCAAATTTTTTGTCATGGTACCACATTTATGAAATTTAGGAGCAGAAGTAATTTTTTATGCTTTGTTAATTTAAAAATTACTATTTATTTATCAATGTAAAGAGACTTTCAGCTTTTTTTTCCAACAGATTGGAAAATATTTGTTCTTTGTTTTTAAATATCGACGAACTCAAATCCTAAAACTAGTTTTGCTCCTCTTTTATTTGTGTGAACAATCCATTCCATGACTTATCAAAAAAAATTCCAAAGCAGCATCCTTTCCTCCTTATTTTGAGCTTCACTTCTTGTAGAGAACAATTTAAAGCATTTGAAAATTTTATTAAAAATATTAAGTTTAGATTAAATAAAATGGCATACAATTTTTTTAATATAAACATAAAATAAATATCCCTTTCGTAGAGTATACATATTTTAAAATACTAAGATGAAGAATTTAAGAAGTATAAAATATTTTTCAAATTATTTCTTTTTATTTTTTAGGGATATTAATTTAACTTCATGCTATTTGTTCAGAATATATTGAAATAATAAGTTCATTTTTCCTAATTTCTCATGCATTTTTTAAAGATAAAAAAGATTACAGAATACAATTATTGTAAAGAAAATTCAATTATAAAGTTAATAACCATTTTTTTAACCACAGGGAAAAAGTGTTGTTTACTTTTTACTTCAAGATGTGTTTGTGTTTATTTCAATAAAGATCAGACTTAAATTGCTATAAAATAAATTTATTGAGCACACATATAAAAAATGTTACAAATAAGAAACAGTCCAAAAAACAAGTCACAGATATTTCAACTTTTTTGATAACTAAAATTGATATTCAAATCATTGTTTCTTATTTTTACTTTGTTATACCATCCTCTTAAGAAAAAAAGAAATGAAACAAATACTTGCACTTTTTCTTTGTAAACTTCATGATTATCAAAAAAGTATATATTAATTTTGCACAAAACACCAGCACATTTTTTTTACTCATACATTCTCTTTCATAAAATAAACGGACATTCATCATAAAACATTCATGTAATTCTACAAAATACAAAAATTCAGCATTAATTGGTCAGTTTATTTCGCATTTAACTTATTATTTTATACACAGAAAAAAATGTGTTATTATCCAAGTTATTATACTAATAATTTTTGACATGCCAAACAATCAGATGACAAATATTTTTTAACAAAATAACCAGAAACAAATTATAAAATTTTCTTCAACTTTATTTGCGGTTACTAAGCTTAAGGTATTCACATTATCTGTAACGCTTACGACTTTTGTAACTTCAACTCTTTTTTATTAACCCTTTGCAGTCGTATTAAATCTGAGCGGAGGTGTACTGGTAAGAATTCCGTCTTTCCTTTAATATAAAAATAATACTTAGATTGCAAAATTAGGAAGGAAAAACACAGTTTATTCATTCTTTTGCAAACTCAATAATATATTTTAATACTATGTTTTATTGTAAAAAATAAAATTTATAATTCTCCATCGTGTGATACCTTTCATAACAGTCTCCATTGTAAAGTTCTGGTTTTCGGTGACAAGCGTCGCGGGAATAATTCGTTTTGTAACTTCTGCCCTTGATTTTCATCCCAAATCAGAGGCCTGACCGTCCGTCCTGCTGCTCATTTAAAGGCAAGTCGCTCTGGAGCCAAATTTACTGGAACAACTTCAGCTTTACTGGGAGTTGAACTGAAGTGAGAGACGAGTGTCGGCAGAATAAGAAGAAAGGGTAAGGTGAGATAGTAAGTGATCTTTTGGTTTTGTGTTATGTCTATGATGGCCAGAACCTTAACTCTTGTTGCTTAGCATTATTAAATTAGTTTCTGGTTTAGAAAATCCCGGTGGATTTTAAACTATTAATTCTGTTTCCCATTTCTCTTAAATATCAATTGTTCTTTTAAAACTGTTTTCCTTCTCAATACATTTCAGGCCACACAATTAATATTAGGTCAAGAAATGGTAGAAGCACTGCACTGGTTCGTGAATAAGTTCCTTTACATTTTTTGTTCATTCATAGAAATTTGAAATTGATATATCAGATGTGGAAGATAAAGATATGACGAATACAATATAGTTTAGTATATTTCTTTGCTGTGGCGGCTGAGAGATACAACCACAAAGGGTTAAATGAAAAGAAATCTATAAGCGAATTTGTATAATCATTTTGCCAATTTTTTCCCACTCGACTGTCTGGAAAAGTTTGTAAGAATAATTTTTTGAATAGTATGCCTAAATTCGTGTAAATATTGGCCCTTCTGTAAATATTGGGTTCCCTGTAAATATTGGCCCTTCTTGAATGGAGATGTGTTTACTGCCATGTCTTGGTTAAATTAATTTATCAATTTATTATCATGTCAAAACATAAAGTTGTTTTGGGGATGAGTTTTTTTGGTGTTAACTAAAATCCGTAGACGAAAAATTAAAATTTTATTACCTGCTCGAGCATCTCAAAAAATCAGCTTTCAATAACGTGTTAACATTACACATTTACGAAAGATCTGATTAAAAAATTTTAATTACCACAGCAAATAAAACCTAGAAAAATGCCATTTTGAGCACTTGATTATATGAAATGAAATAAATAGGAAATGTCATATTTTTTTTAAACAGTAAGCGTGAGACGAAGATTTTTGCATCATTTGCACTACTAAAGTGACTCATTCAATGAAACAATTAAAATGAATAAAAATATAATTTAACTTGCACGAGCAAGTGGTGCTTGGCTGTTCAAGAAATTATGTTCCGACTCCAGGTAGCACATCCTGTTGTATAATATTGTAAAATATTGTGCGATATTATATGATATTAAACAATATTCTACAGTATTAAACAATATTGCGAATATTGTTCAATATTGTACAATATTTGTGTGCTGCTAAGTACATGACACAGCGAAATATGCAAAGCAGATTTCATTCTAATCTTTATTATTTTTATTTAATCTTCAGAAACTCCCAAAAATGCATTTATGGTTGAAATCCACAGTTTTAACACGGAGAAATAATTTTCCTCCCATTTATTTTAAGGCATTTCCCCATGTTTTGATACAGGATTTAGTTTCTTTCCAAATCTTTATGTAGCATCAATCTTTTGTGACAGCACATAGTTCGTTTTTTGAATGTTTCAAAGTCCTAGAATTCAAATTGTCAAACAGCACATCCAATTCCTTTATGAAGCGTGCTATACCAGTTGCATAATCACCAAAATGAACACCGATACGGTAGTATGAGACGGCGTTCTGTTCTGTGTCAATTACATTACTTTCAATTTTCTGGACGTCGACGTACAGGCTTAACGTAATTGCATGCCTTAGTACCTAAACGAGTAAACAACAAAAATGAAATGGTTTATCAGCATACGCTTGAATACTTCAGTTAAAAACTAAAATTATTAAATTACAGTGAATAGGAAAAAGTATTCAAAAAGTAAATGAATTTTACCTGAACTTCCAAGTTTTACGTTCATCATTTTAAGTCCGAATAATACAATATGACTCTTTGTTAACTTTTATAACAGGCACTGAATTTCTAAAAGAAAGACATTACAATTAATATATCAGAAAATTTTAAATATAGGCATCATTATTTTAATACAAATTATAATGTTTGTTAAAAAAGGTTTTGATTTCTAATAATGATGATAGTTCCCAACTTAAACTTTTGGTGTATGTAAATAATATAAATTTTTAAAATTGTACCCCAATAAAAGATGAAAGAGATAAAAAAATTAAGTACAATAATAAAATATTTTTAATATTTATTTCTTACTTCTTTTGAATCTATCTGATATAGCTCCCCAGTATGTTTCCTATTTGCAAAGGCCATGCAAGAAATATTTTCAGAACCAATTTCAATAGACGTGTGTTTATAATAAATACCGTGATTCATCAGGCTACTACTTACGAATTTTAAAAGGTGTGTGGGGGGATTATGCATTACACAAATATTCTTACTTTAGTGTATAAAGCTAGAAGTTTCTTTTGGCACATTCAAGCTTTTAAAATGCCTTTTTGTTTCTTGGATCTGAAGATTTAATATGAATACATTTATTATAAAGCAGGAGTAGAAAAAAAGGAAATAAAATATTTAGAAAAAAATTTATAAAGCAGATAAAGAAATTAATGTATTTAGTTTACATTTAAAATAAGAATGCACAGTATTGTAATGGTTTATTAAAATAAAATTAGTAAAAATCATAAAATTGCCTTGGTTGTGTACAATAAAGGTAACCTCTAACTGACAAGAATATAAGATGTCGATTATTTCTATTGCAGTAGATGCTTTTTGCCTTACGACCGAACTTGCAACGTTCTGGTTTATATCCGAGTAACATAACCATTAGACAAAAGTGACACATCAATCCGATGGATATTGCCTGGCTTAAGAGCATTACACAACACTGCCAGACTTGAAACTGAAAATGTCTTTCGGGGAGGTGACATAATTATCTAATACCTGAAATGAATAAAAATGTAGTTTATTGGTTAAGTTACAGTTTTATAAATAAATTACTGACAAAATGCAAAACTAGTTTAAAAAATTGCAATTATAATAATTTATCACAAATTTTGTTAAAAAAGATCATGAATAAGACAATTTAAGTCAGTTTATTAAGAAATATTTTTAAACAATAAAAAGTCAAAGCTTTCAAAATTTTTGAATGAATTTCAGCTGTGTAAATAAAATTATTTCATAGGTCAATAAAATTATTTTGTCAAGAACATAGAAAACACACGTTATATTACAAGATGCGCAAAAGATCACTAATCACCTATATTATATAAATTTACAATTAATTACCTAAAATTACATTATTAAAACACAGTAACTTTCTGTATGAAAACCTTTCGTATTGTTTAGAATAGTTTTTTTTCTCTAAAATGCAATTTACACACCTGAGAAAGTATAAAAGTTATTTATGTCTAAAAATTAATTCTAATTTATATATTAATATTTTTAGGCTGTAAATAGATGTAAACCGGTTGAAAAATTATTGCAATAATATTTTGTTTTCTTTAATTTGTGTTTTGAAAATTAATGAATTGCATCTATCATGTTTATGCATATATTTACTTTTTGATAAACGACGGATTTATTAATCGCAGTTAAAAATTCCACAAGAAAAGTATTAAAAGATAATTAAAATTATATTTAAAAAAATGAATCAAGTTGTTGCTAAACATGTTTGTCTATGGTTATGTAAGATTGTTGAACCAATCTTTCAATTTATCAATAAATCAAAAACAAATTCTAAAGATTAAAGCTGAAACAAAGATTAAATAAAAGCAATCATTCAAACTGTTACTAATCATTATTTACCGTTGAAATCTGAAAATAGAGTACATTTATGCATTCAAATTTAAATTAAAATTAAAAATTATCTTATTATTATATTTTAAGAAAATTATTGAATAACTGTACTTTCTTCTAGAGCCTTTGCTTGAATTGAAATCTTACTAAGAAGCCAGTGCAGCTAATTTTGCTTTTGATCTTTCATCTTCCGGAAATTTAAGGATAGACACTTTTAGACCATTATCATAATTTTCTTTGCAGTTGAAAACTTGAATAGTGAAAAGACACTATATCATTAAAAAAATTATGACAAAAATGTATATATATCTGTCTAATATATAGTTTACTTATAGAAATACAGCGGATAGGAAACCTACCTCCACCGGTTTTAAGAATCTACACACACGCTAGCGTGAGTCAGTTACTTTTCTTCAGACTTCTTCCTATGACTCATTCACTTGCATTTCAGCCAGAAGGTATTGAGCAGCTCAGTGACAAAATACCTGGTAGCAATTACAGGAGCTCCAAAATAGACCTTGGTTTATTGTCACACATCTTTAAAACTTTAAATTCATGCCTTTTATTATGAAACAAACGACTGAATTTTTTTCGACAACATCCTCAGTTGATATATAACATATACCGTATTTATCAGTACAAATGGAATAGAAATATTGAAAAACGAATAAAACAGAAAAATACAATCTGAAAACGAAGGTAAAAGTGGGAGCTAACAGCAAATTGTCTGATACAAGAGGAGTACAAGAACAATGTGAATCAGCAAAAATTAGTGTAATTTAAAATTAGTGGTTAAGATGTGAGGTTACTATAATGTAGATTGCAACAGCCAAAAATTACCGTTTATCACCAATTTGGCAGAGGCCGTATACAGGAGCACAGTAAAATGCTATTAATTACAGTATCAATGAACAACAAATAATAGCAATAATAACAAAATACACAATAAATTCATAATTAATATTTCATCTTGATGAGTAATTTTCTTAAATAGGCTGTCGAATAAAATAGATTAGGACCCCTCATGCTCGCTTAATTTTTCAAGCTGCCATCTGCGTTTATTATATACGCTCTAAAAAGTTTTTCTCTTAGTTTCAGATCTTTCCCGAATTGTGTTCTTCGAATGACCATTAAGTCTCTTTTCTGGAGCCTAGGATCATTCTTACGTTCCTTACTGTAGAATCTCTTGTTTTCTGCCAGGATCTTTTGAATGTTACTTCTTACATCCAGTTATAGCTATACTGATTACTGTCAACAGTGTCTTGGATCTTTAAGAAAGCTCTATTTTGAACACTAATACAAACGGATTTTTTCCTATTCTATCACTCAAAGGTTTCACCATTAAGATTGCATTGGAAGAAATTTACAAAAATAGCAAGTAAATCTTAGAGAGCTTTAGATTTGCTTGATGTTCTGGAACTTTTTCGAGGCAATCACCTTCACAAATGCAGAGGTATAGTTCCGTTTTAGACGGTATGATCCAAAAATAACGCTTTCTCTATAAAGAATTAACGGTTTCTGAACATTTCTAGGCCATACTACGAGGGAACTTATAATACTTCCTTTAAATTTTCTATTCCATCCTTTTTAATTTATAACTTTAGACTACACATTTGAGTGAGAACTAACCAAAACATTTATTAGGTCGATTACCGAAGATTCAGTTAAAAAAAACGGCAAAAGTAGCGGACATGCCAATTCAACAGCCTCTAATTTCTCTTTAGATCAATGAGCCATTATTCTATAAGAACAACGGCGACAGTAGCGTACCTGACGATTCAACTTTCACCGATCTCTCTTCAAATCGATGAGCTCTTACTCTATTGAAACAATTGCGACAGCAGCGGACATGCCAGTTTATATTTCACATATCTCTCTTTAGATTTATGTTTTCTTAATCTACTGGAACAACGCCGAGAGTAGCTGACATGCCAATCCAGGTGCTACCGATCTCTCTTAAGATCGATGAACTCTAACTATTAGAACAACTGAATGAGTAACGAACATGCCAATTTAAATTTCACCGTTCTCTCTTTAGATGGATGAGTGCTTACTCTATTGGAACAACGACGAGAGTAGCGGAAATACCCATTTAACCTTCCCTTTTACTTTCCATGCCAATTTAACTTTCCCCAATCTCTCTTAGGATTGATGAGAGCCAACTCTATTAGAAAAATGACGAGAGTTGCGGACATACCTATCCAACTGCTACCGATCTCTCTGTGGATCAATGAGTGCTTACACTATTACAACGGCGAGAGCAACAGCAACACCAATTCATTAACTACCAATCTCTCAATGGATCGATGAGCGCATACTGGAACCTATGGTTCAACGACGGGAGTGGAGAGCATATAAGCGAGAACTACTCTTTTAGATGATGAACACAGTTGTGGACAGGTCAATCCAACGACCATCAACCAGGCTTAAATAGGTAAGTGAAACTCGCGCAACTCTGTTAAGCAACTACAAGAGTAGCTTATATGAGAAAGCAGCAACCCTCAACCTGTTTTTTATCGATGAGTGTACTCCTGGTATTCTATTTTAGAAAAGAGAATAACAGACAGACTAAAGCTTTGGGTTGCCTATGAGTTCATACCCTAAGAAGCTACTCCAGTTTTCCTTTCGTTGTAAAGCGGAACATGACAACAACAATAACTTATCAATGCAGTGGGCACCATTGACCATGTAAAAAAGGAATAATGGTATTGAATAGGAGCAACGATAAGAGTAACAAATATGTCCCTTGAATTTCCAACCTCTTATAAATCAATGAATGCTACTCGTACTACTTTATTGAAGCTACGATGAGATGGTGGTCAAATGAACAGCCTGCAATGTCTCATTAGATAGATCAGGGCTACTTGTGCTACTTTATTGCAGTAACAACGAAAGTAGCGGATCTATAAATGAGGGCTTATTCAATTGGAACAACGAATGTATCGGTCAAGAAAATTACTTGACCGCTACATCACATAACCTCTTACAAAAGGTCCGAGTAGTACAACTACTAAATTGGAGAAACTAAGAGAAATGTGAATTCCACAATTGTCAAACAACTTAGTAAAGTAACCTTTTAAACTAGACTAGTGCTACTAAGTTGTAGCAACGACGAGAATATCAGACATTTCAATTCAACATTAAATCAATAAATGAGAAAATATTGCATTTTTTTTTCATATTCATAATATTAGGAATTATACTGATTGGCATAATTATTGATTAATTAAATTCAAAAGTTATTTCTTAAAATGTTGACTTTATAAAATTTCAAAATAATTAAATAGTAATTGTACATCAACATAACTCTATAAAATTGAAATAAAAAAAAAGACTTTTTGAAAGAAAGGAAATTTTTCAGACCTGTTTCGGAAAATAATATCCCTGTGATGACGGCTGCGTAATAAAACACTTTTATGTTCATGACGGATTTTGTTTTCACACCAGATGTGCACTTACTTTCGTTCTTGCCGAAGACATGAGCCGACGGTGAGGTTAGACGTATTCAGACGCACACTTTTGTTTCTGAATAATCCAGACGTATCTAGAAGAGATGCAAGTCCTCTTGAATAGATTCCGTTGATTTCCTGAAAAGAGGGGTAAATATGAAAAAATTTAATTGTAATATCAGAAATAGGCAAAAAATTAATTATTTAAACTATTATAACTAAACAAACATTTACAAAAGGAGATACGATTTAATAAAGAGTGGGGCTGAGATAATATGGAAGAAGCCAAAACATGTCTAAGATTAAAAAAGATTTCGTAAATCACTCGTCCATCGACGTCGGAAGAAAAAGTGATTAATCATTATTTGCGAAAAAGTGATCACTCTGATTAATCATAATGATTAATCAATATCAGCTTATCAGACGTCCTGACGTCACACGACATGATTGGTACAGCACATTCTTACCGTCGAATCCAACTAAATACTTCAAATAATCCCCATCCTGAAAAAAGTTTACAGTCAATATCATTTCTGCATACAGGGTGTCACAGCAAGACCGGGTAAACTCTGCACAGCCAGATTCGTTGTTTGAAATGCATAAAAAAGGCCCAAAGAACTAAACCTCTACAACCAACAGTTTTTGAGAAAAATGCTAGGAAATGTAGGACGTCATACCCAGTCAACGAAAAAAAACCTTTATTCAAAACCAGAACATCAGTACTTGCACAATCTGAAATAGGAAGATGTTCGAAATGTCCCCCGTGCATATGGTGGCATGCATGCGCGTATCGTACAATTGTTGACTGTGCACATTCTAGCATCGTAGTGTTCACAAAAGTAAACACAATGTGTAGAATAAAACACTATACCCAATTCCGAAGTAACTTGGTCTCTGTAAACCAATTCATTTACACATTCCCATAGTAATAAATGAAAAGTTCAGAACTGGAGATCGTGGAGGCCATAAAACAAGAGCCCGATTACTAATCCAGCGATCGAATTAAGGTTTTTTTTGTCATACATTTTCTTCCGCATTATTCTTGAAAAGTACAGTTCTCTGAACATTTGTCATGTCCTCCAAATAATGAGTCTGGCGGGGCAGGTCTTGCTGGGACTCCCTGTACATATGCGTCAAGTTTGTTTCTGTTTTTTTTTTAAAAAAATGAGCTGCAGTAAATATTTCTCCTGTTTTCCATTCTGATTTTTAAGATTTAAAAAATGCCCCCACTTCTGCTCATAAACATATAATTGATCTCCCTTGAGCGAAATCCTATGCAGTAGCCACGATTACGAGGGTCCTTTAAATCTGCCTGTCTAACCTCAGATCCATTATTGGCAATACGTGACCATTACTGGGCCGAAGACAAAAACGAGAATCTGTTTCTTGCTATAGATAACTTCCCATTCCTATATGTGCGAGAGGACATCAAACGAGATTTCATTGTTAAATTATATTTTCTAATACGTCATTCTCAAAACAATTAAAGAATGCATTGCAGTATAAGGCTAAATAAAAAGAACTATAATGAAATAACAAATGGGTAAACGAAGACATTAAATTATAGAAGAAACGTTGAAAGTAGAGGGTACCCATGTGAAAATAAATAGGCAATAATAACAATAAAAATATAAGAAATTAGCATATATTTAATACAAAAATAGGATTCGCATTAAAAGGCGAAAAGAGTTCATTTAAACCACTTTTTTCTGCATGCTTTAAAACGCAAGTTTTTATTGTTAACATAACATGTTTTTTTTCCAAATGAAATGTTAATAAAAAAATTATTTATACACAACCCTTACACTCACGGCCAAAAATGTTTTTTTTTCCTAAAAGCCACACCAAACTTGAGTATCGCGTTATATACATTGTTAGATTTTTAAGAAATGCATACGAGAACAGTTTGCTAAGTAGTCGACATGAACTGAAAGGCTAACCCTTTTAAAAATAGTAGTTTAATTTCATAAAAATTAATTATGAACATCTCTCTGCAGCTTTTTGAGGTGAATTCTTTTAGGGCAAACAAAACTGTTAACAAGGATATCAACACAAGTAAATAAAAATAAAATGAACATGAAATTTTTGTTATAGAGGATAAAAACATGTAAATGATGAAATGAAGTAAAAAAAATCATTAAAAACCAAAAAGAAATGAAAATAATTATCAAGAATTATAAATACATAAAAAACATTTAAATGTTTTTATTTAAACATTTTCTATGAAAAGAATTCAAAGGATAACTCCACGAATCTTCTAGGAATAAAAGTACTTTTTTGCAAGGAAAATAAAAGTAGGTGATTAAAGAGTAAGTTACAAATTAAAATAGATTAAAACTTGAAATTCTAATCCTCTTGTCATATCACTGGAATTCTTGTACCAGAAGCCATTGAAGCTAATTTAAATTTCATCAATTAGAAACTTTAATTAAATTTTTAACCTTAATCTAATTATAATGTCATTATTTTTAATGTCATTTTAATTAACTCTTAATTCAAAAATAATTATTATTGAAATAACAGACCCAATTAAGGTTTCTGAAATCTATTAATTAAACTAACTAGTTATAAACGTTTTTAGTAATTTCTATTAAAGAAATTAAGTTAGTGGAATGCTTATTTCACAGAGAAAATATATTGTCCAGGAATAATAAAGAAACTATAACCATATATTTCTAATAAATGCGATTATTAACATGTAGTTGGAATGGACAAAATTTTATTTGAACGAGCATCTCATAAAAACTAGTTTTTAATAACGCGTTGCAACCACATTTACAAAAACTCTGATTAAAAAAATAAGTTAATGATAAGAACAAATAAAATTTAGAACATTGTCATTTTGATCACGTGATTATAGGAAATGTGATATTTTTTAAAACAATAAATGCGAGATAAAGTTTTTTTTTATCATTTTTATACCAAAGTTACTCATTCAATGAAACAATTAAAATCAATTAAAATAAAATTTAACTTGCACGAGCACGTGGTGCTTGGGAGTTCAAGAAATTCTATTCTGACATAATGCATTGAAATATGCAGTAGATTTCATTTTAATCTTTTATTTATTATTATTTACGTTTTGTACAGACAATCATCCCGAAAGATCTGATTTCACAAAGTATTCCATCATTTAACATACGAAAGGACTTTTGTGTAAGGACTAAAATTTTTACCAACTTTCATTCGTCTAGCTCAAAGTATTTTTGATTTATCCTGCTCATAGAAAAATAAATATAGAAGCATACATTATAATTTCGAAAATGTCTTTCTCGTAATCAAGGCAACCCCAAATGATAAATATTTCACAAAATCTAGAATTCGATATTCTTGAAGATTTAAAGTACTTTGTACATTAGAAAGTAAAAAAGATATTTTCTAATTTCAAAGTTTCTTCAAAAAATACTAATTAAAATTTAAACTCCTTTAAATTATGAATTATTTATCTGGATAATGAGAGTTGTTCCCTCTATAGAATAAGCTACAAAAAGTTTGCAGAAAGTTAGAACTTTATTTAACTTGCTAAATAAATAATCAACAAAATAGCTGCTCATAAAAATATTAAAAGCCCTAAAAAAATTTATGATTTCAGTATTTTTTTAAGCTTTCAGTTTTCAAATAATTATTTCAATTTCAATAGTAAAAAAAGATTAAAATGAAATCCTCTATGCATATTTCAATGTATCCTGTCAGAATGAATGTTCTGAAATACAATATTCAATGTATTTCAGAACATTTCTTGAACGGCCAGGCACCATGTGCTCGGGCAATTTAAATTATATTTTTAGACATTTTAATTGTTTCATTGAATGAGTCACTTTACTATTGCAAACGATCCAAAAAAATGTGTTGCATTTATTATCTTAAAAAAATTCATATTTCTTGTTTATTTCATTTCGTATAATCACGTGATCAAAATTGCATATTTCTAGGTTTCATTTGCTGTAGTAAACTTTTTTTTTAATCAGAGCTTTTGTAAATGCAATGGCAACGCGTTATGAAAAGAGGATTTTTTTAGATGCTCGTGCAGATAATAAAATGTTATTTTTCTCCTATGGATTTTTGATGACGCTAAAACTCTTATCCCCAAAACCAACATCATAATCTGACATGACAGTTATGGAAAAAATAAAATGCATTCATAAGTTATTAATTAGCCAGTTATATCTGAGACAACAATTACGACATTTTACAGCATTTGAGAAAATCATAATCTAGCTTGATTTTAAATATTTTAATAACGGTTTTAGTATCATCTAATTAGTATAATTAGATTATTGTATTCTCAAAGCAAAGATATCTTGAACAAAACTAATGTTTAATGAAAAATATATAGGAAAAGCAATTAAAATTGTATTAATTAAAAATGGTATTCATTCTCTGTTCAGAATTGTTTTCGAAACATGAATCATATAGTAATTCTCTATTATGTAATGCAGAAAATGCATTGACTCACTCTACTAAGTATGTTTATACAATTATATAATTTTGCCTCACTAGAATGAAGCTCTTCCTATCTGATAAGGATTGTTAAGTTTATTAGTAGAATAACTGCCAAACATATTGATGTTTCGATTCAAAATTATTTAAGGAACATCTTAGAAGTTACATAGAAGCTAAGTCTTATTTTTTTTATTATCTCGTTTATGGATTCGGGCGGTTATTCATCTCATTCCTTATTCTTAATAAAACACCAGTTTCCTCTCCGATCCAAGCAGACGATTAAAACTTTTTGATAATGAATTGTATAATTAATGATTAGTTGACTGTAAAATATCCTGGAAATAATTCATCAACAAACTACGAAATTTTAATCGTATTTTATAACGATTTTTATTTGACAACTTATTAAAGAGCAGTTTATAATTGAATATATAAAGATCTGGGTTGTGTATTTTTAAATCCTTAACTGAATTTTTCTGTTAGATGTCATTAGAATATACTAAGAATTGTATGTAAGGTCTTATTCGTAATTTTTATAATTATTTTTAAAAAAAGAATGCTGTAAAAGTATTCACTTTAATTAAGAACCGTCAATTGATATGACATATTATCACGTCAGGCGAACTCGTATATCGAACATTGCTAGTAAAGAGAGTTATGGAGAAATGAAGATATTTTAGAGTGGAAATGAGTTACGATTTTTTTTAAAAAATCCCAGGAATATATAAGATGTCAAGTTATTAACACCTATTATTCTTCATAGTTTACCTCAAATCATATTTGCAATGCACGATCTCGCTATGAATTTAATGACAATTAGAATAATTGCAAGAAATAACAGTTTGAATACTTTCAAATATAATTTTTGGGGATGAATGAAAGGTGTTTTTATTTGCGCACAGAAAAATATACAACACTCCCAATTTTTTGATAACATATCGAAATTTTTTGAACATAAATATAAAAAATAACTTTGTTTACCGTTATAGAAGCAAAATAAATTCTAACAACTAAATTAAAAAATAAAATTTATTTATCCTAGTGACAGAAATAGAAATCAGGATCTTTTCACAAAATAATGATTCATCTTTTAAACATATTTAATAATGAAATTACTATATGAATTGATTCACATTCTAATAAAAAATTTTTAGTATAGTGCCTTCTCAATATTTACCGTTGTCTAACAAATATCTTTGAAAACGGATCATTTCATTATTTAAGACACAAACATGTACATCACTGTATTAGTTTCTTTTTTACAATGTCAATTAATTCATTTGTAAGTAATGGATGAGAGCTATTACATAAGAAAAAAAACATTATATTCGAGGTCAGAATTTTCCAAAATTCCATTGTGTGCAGACATAAAGTGTTTATTTCACAAGCGGAATCTAAAATTGCAAATTTCTCTCTTTTAACTTGAAATAGGATTTTTCACTAAAAATTTAAAAAAGTCAAGGGCATGAAATTCCATCTATCAAAACAGAGGTCACCGATCATTCCTTTAGTTTTATAAAAGAATCTGGGGCTTCAAGATGAACTTGATGTTTCAAAATTAAACAAGATTATTCAGGGTGCCATGAAATAGATCGACGATTTTCAAAAATTAATAATAGGAAAATTAATAATTCTTGCAGAAAAATCATTCAATAGTATATAAATTTTCTCCCATAATTTTTGGTTTTAGTTTCAATAGCTGCCAGTAGATGACACTGCATCCTTGATCTCCCTGCCCGCATGCAAATATAAATCATCAAAATACGAAGTTTCAAAAGTTGTCGATAGATGGCACTGCAAGCGCTTTATCTCTTTCCTGGTATGCAAATACAAGTCATCTAAATACACTGTCTCTAGAAGAAATTATTCTTTTGACTTTCAAAAGAATGTTCTGTAGGCAAACAGAGGATAATTGAAGCGCAGATTCTATAGAAATGTGTAGAGAATGCCGCATTCGTTAGAGGAAAGGGCTTTTTTTTTATCGATTGAATTCTGCCGATTGGGGGGGGGGGTGTTACAGCAACGATATATGATTTTCAGCACAAATACCAAGTCGCTAAGGGTTGTTGCCGAATATAGTGAAAAACTGTAAATGAAATCCAAACAAATCGATAATTTTGAGGATGAGTAAGTCAGGAGTATTGGACGACACCGTTCAACTATTACAAAAGCAAATGTACAGAATTTCGGGAAATTGTTAATTGCACTTTTCTCTGGACAGCTTTGTTGTGTGTTTCATAATCAGTCTATTCTCAAAATAAATAAATAAGCAGCTGTTTCCAGTAGGAGTGTATCTGGATCTTTTTCCCTAAATGAGAAAACGACTTCAAAAGGATACATTCAAATTTTTTTTTTTGGCCATTGAAAAATGTTTTAATCGAACCATCCACGACATCCTGGTTTATGCAAGATGGCGAGAAGTGAAAATATTCTGGTGATGTGTTTTCTGTTTCTTATAGAAAATACTTTGATAACCGAGTAATTGTTTTAAATTATAAAATGTTCTCCATTTTCTTTTAATATTTGGATAAAATCTTTTATTGCCACTTTCATTTATAATTTTCAAAAATTAAGACATTTTAAAGACATTTAAATACAATTACAATATCATTTTGAGAAAATTCATTAAGATAGCGCTGTTTTTTCTCCTAACCTTTCAAATATTCCTTTTACTTAACGATGCATTTTATAACACTATTTTAGTTAAACATTATCTTATATTTTGGTGACTAAACGATCAAAGCAAAATTGAAAAATTGTTTACGTTCATTTTGCTTATTTTAAAGTCCACTTACCCCTTAAAAATATTTTTTTTATCTTGTTTTCACTTGTTGTCTCTAAACTTTATCTTAAGTTTTCTTAACTCAAATTTTTTCGATAAACAAACTTATTTCAGTCCCTTCAATTTCAAAGCATCTGAATTCTTATTTTTCATCATTTTACTTTTTTTAATATTATCCGTCAATCAAATCAACTGTTATTTTATTAGAACCCAAAAACTTTTGTAATGATTTGATGCTTTTGTAATGCATTGATTTAATGCTCGGTATAGAAACTATTCCGTTTGAACGCTGTGTACCTAATGTACAGAAATTAAATGTTTAATTTCTTTATACGTATATATAAATTTTTAATTTGCCATAGCATTGTTAAAATTCTTAAAAAAACAAATCATTTCCTCGTTACTAGATAATAAACTATAGTAAGGAAAATTTAACAAAAATTATTAAAATTTTTATATTTAACATATTAGTTTAAAAACATTTTAATTTAATTTAATATTCATTCTATTTTACATACCTTGCACGACTCAAAGTCAACTGAAAAACGGAGTTGTTCAAAATTGTTCCCATTTGGATCTCGTACTTCCAAAAGTCGGCTCATGGAGGACTTTTCCGATTCTTGATTGGTTTTTTTTACACACACATTATACTGTTTCATCCATCTATTGCAACAAATTTAATAAACTACTGGTTAAAATGGCTACTGTGTGTAAAACTAAGGGGAAATGTTAACATTCTTCAAAAAGTTATAATAAATTTTGAAAGGTAAATTATGCCAAATACATAATGAGCTACCCACTGTTATTTGGAATCAATCGACTTTTTACAATTAACACAATTGTAATAATTCTAGCAACAGCCGGCTTTCATTGTTATATTTTATTTAAATATTGTTAATATTTTATTATTACTATTCACTATAATCAATAAACAGTTATTACAATTTTTTTCTTTATTATCTGAGGGTTAAGCTCTTCAAATACCAAAACTCTTATTGTTTGACTTACGTCAAAAGACTTTAGAGTTATTTGACGTCATACAAATGTCAACACTTTATTTAGATTACCATTTAATTTCAATCACACATATCAGAATTATTATGATGCATGAATGTATTCTGTAAATTTTGAGAAAAATTAAGCGAAGTAACTTAGCTTTAAAATTATATACTCAGTCAAAAGATTTGATTTTGCCAAGATTTTGTATAATTAATAGATTTCTTAAATGAGTAATTTTTGCAATATACAGGCATTTTAATACTATTTTGATTTGCGTTATTTCCTACAGAGAAATATGGTAACTTGCTGACTGGAAACGACCGTAAACACACATAGTAATAAATTCATTAAAAGTTGCATCTCCAACAGCAAAATGCAAAAAATCTATATAATTAGCAAAGATTTTTTTAATTAAAAAATAAGCATAAAAAATGTAAGTACAGATAAGTATATTCTTTGACCAGAAAAACTATAGGGCCCAAAAATGACTTCGAGTTTAGGATAAAAAAAATTGCTCATCAGTTAATATTTTTACACGGTTTTTTTAAAGCCATTCTGATCTATTAAGGATATACAGAAATTTATTCACATGATTATATAGTTTAGAGTTCCAAGTTGGTATAAATTTAATGTTTGTATAAATTATGCTAGTAATACAACAAAATCTGCAAGTTTTGAAAATTAATTTATTGAAATGGAAATTAGGTATTCAAGATATAAACATGCATTGATTACTTTTATGTCAATCCATACAGCTAATCAAATATTCAATCTTAAAAGTTATCAATTTTTAAAATTACTATCAATCATTGTTTAGCTTTTAGAAGCAGTAAATGAACTTAAGCCAGCATCAATCGGATGTTTGCCTGGAAATTAAATGAATGGAAATGGAATATTTGTAAAAGCTGTCTTGACGATATTTTCAATATTTAAAGAAAAATCTACATATTGCACAAATGCAATCAAAATAATTAACATTCGTATTACTTCGAATAATTAAAATACTTGTGAGTTTTTGATTAATTGCTTTAATCGCTTATTATCATTTTTGCATTCTATTTATCCTCTTACTTTGAATAAGTAAGTAAAATAAATCCTGTATTTTGGACTTAAGTCTTACGATAAACT
>JAOUZG010034195.1:135267-153802 GCA_026289955.1 Argiope argentata | reverse complement strand
TTAAGTCGAATAAAAGTCAAGCACAGCTCTTAAAGATCATAATTCATAAGTTTGATCCAAAATATGTAATTACTTCTAGCCTAGTTAGTAGGACGTTGGATTTTTTTCTCTTGGGTTGTAAGTTCGAAGCGCGCTAGCCGAAGACTAAGTGCACATGGTAGCTGCTGCATGTCTTTCGCAGCCACGAAGTCCTGCAAGTCGAGTGCAATAACATTGGGAGTACTGAATCACAAGTGATCGTTTTCTTTTTTCAAGTCTAAATTAATGAACTGTGAATGAAATGTATGAATGAAGTTTCCCAGTAAAGAGGACTGTAGCGCATGAGTAACAAAAACATACTCTTGGCCCTAGTTGGCGGTACTGAAATAAAAGTTGCTAAGCCACGGCTTAAAATCGGGCTTGTTCGTAACAAGTACCATAATCAGGAACACTTTGATGAAATCAAAAAGAACGTCCTCTTATACTACAACAAATGATAATAGGAATAAGACAATTCAAATTAGTTATCTACGATTCAATACAGTTATTTCGACATTCAAAAATATCGGCATAAAATTTAGAATCGAATCCAGATGATCGTCGCGCAAAAGACAGTCTGAACTCAGCAGACGATAATTTTCGAATGCGAAAAAGGTCTGTTATGTTATGAACACACAGGTGTCTTTTTTCATAGCCATTTTCAAATCATTGGAGTACGAAAGCAAACCTTGCACAATGGTAAACGATGTCAAATGGGAATTTTTCCAGAAGAAATTATATACAATTTGTAAAAAGTCAGCTGCCTTTTAGTTTTGGAGATTTGCATGACATAACACTCAAGACAAAACAGTCTGCAGTCCCTCTTCTTGTCTACATTTCTGAGTTATTAGCTTTGCGTTTTGTATATTCAGAGTTTCAAACGCTTAAATTAATGGAACTTGATTTTTTATTGATTGCACATCTAATTACTTTTGAAAATCAAATGAAGACAAGGCAAATTTTTAAAAGATAGTTATCGGAGACAATAGCCAAGCACAACGTTTTTTCTGGACATGTTTTTACATTCGAAGTTAGCTCTTTCTTAATTTTCATCCCAATTTATGGTCCTTAAAAGCATGTAAATTTCATGAATACAATTATTACATAGTTTTTAATGCTATTAAATTTATGGGGACGCATTTCTAAAAATGACAGTGTGTGTGTAATATTAATATAACTAGAAAACATTTCTAATCCTAAGAAATTATTTGATGAAATTTAATGACACAAATGAAACTAATATACATAATTATTGTCAAAGGGATAACATTCAAATATTCACATTTTTAGAATCAACTGCACGATTTAGAAATATTCGGCAGGCGTCCTGGGACAGAAGTAGCGGTTTTTTATAATTGTAATTATTAATTAAAAACTAACTTTCCAGCCAAAAAACCATTTTCCCATCGCCAAAAGAGTAAGGCTTCAGCACACTCCTCCAAGCTAATGAGGTTAGGCTTAAAATGTTTTCGGCCGATTATTTTAAATGTTTCTGCTTATTTTCATAATGTTTGATGCATTTAAGACTAAACATTGTTAATTAGTACATTTTCCGATTCATTTTGAAGCACTTCCGAATTAAAATAACTCAGAATAAAGGATATTAGAAATTTCTAATCTGTATTGCGTTCCCAAACAGGTGTAGAAAAATCACGCAATTTACATTGCCACAATTGGTTTTGAATCCCCGATTGCCGTTGAAGATTCAACGTTAATATAATTATTTGTTCAATTATTTCTAGTGATTATAATTGTCAGACCGGGATAGACTATTTGGCATGGCGTTGGATTCGCATCCCTTGAGTTGCGAGTTCGAACACGATATGTAGAAAGACGAATGGAAATTGCAGGAAAATTCGCTTCCTTTTTTTGTCGCTTAATATTATGATTGTCATATTTATATTAATTGTAATTATTTAATGAAAAGTAAGTAAAAGAAAAATTTCCTTTGTTAACCTAAGTAGGTATTACTTTTAATTTTTTTTATATTATTTGATGAAAAGAAATCCTGGGACTATTTTGGGAATGGCCTCATTATTTCGAACCGCGCTCAGATGATGAGAACGACACTTGAGCTGAATTTCCCTTCTCCAAACGTTCACAATAGCATCAGGACCTGTAAAAAGTTTGATTCGAAAATGAAAGGTGAGAACCTTAAAGAAAAAGACGTTATAAGAGATACACATTAGCTCGTAGTCAGTTTGCTGACTGTATACCTTAAAACGCATGAAGCTCAGAATGCAACAATTAATGCAATCAAGTTAGACGAAGTTAATCTAAATCATTGACATGCTACGAAGTTTCAGTAAGAAGTTAACATTTTTTAAAACACGCCATGTTACATTATTTACGTAACCTGAAAAAGAAGTTTTTCATTTATTGTTAGTTGAATAAAAAATTATTCACTATTAAAAAAAGAATTTTTATTACAAATTCAAATTAATATATTGAATGAAATATGCATAGCTTATCACGGAATAAGCTATACATATTTCATATTTCAGTGAAGAAAAAAACTCATGAACAGGAAGTAAAAAGTCGAAAGGAATGTACAATTCAAAGGTACGTATTGCCTGTCCCTAATGAACAGTTTGCCTATAACAGTACACACCCAATTATTCAATTCTAAGACCAGGAAGGATAGCAAAAACGCCGGATAGGCTGAAGTTCTATGCATTCAATAATCTGCCCACCAGTAGTACCAGATTTATTTTAATCCCAAAAATCACAGTTATGATACGTATGTTATCACTTCCTCTTAAGTGTTCATGCCGCCACAAAATTAAAGTTTCCTCAAATTCTCAATTATGCGTATCTTTTAGCATGATTTTTCTTATTTTTATTCTACTTCCACTAGCTTGTGAAACAAAACCTTTTCAGTGTCGGGATAGCCTGGTTGGTAGGGCGTTGAAATCGCATAACTTTGGTTGTGAGTTTGAACACCGATGACCCACGACCCCATGTATGTTGTGACTGGTGCACTTGTAAATGTATAGTGACTGCAAAGTCCTGCGTGTAGAGGCAATATCATTACGAGTTTTGATTCTGAAGGGCTCGTTCTCTGATTCAGGTCCAAATTACTATCGGTGGATGAGTGAATACAATCCAATCCGTAAAAAGGGTTGTGACGCGTGAGTAGTTTAGCCATACTCTTTGAGTTAGATGGCGCTGCTGAAAAAAGAGACACTCTCTTGGTTTAAAACCTTTGACTTTGTCAGAGGACTTATCATTGAAAAGTGGGATAAAAAACAGCATACGATATTTTTCGGGCACCGCACTGTACTTATCCCAACTCTGAAGCTATATCTTTTGTTGTTACACTGGAGACTAGTTGCTGCATTAAGCGTAATTTATCCTCTATAATCAACTTTTTTTTGTGTTTACCGCAGATTTTGAAATTTTCACTGTGGCAGATTAAAAAAAAATTAAGCATATGCCAAAGACAAATTATAAATAGTATAAGTAATGTGCAGTTACAATCAGGGACAGCAGCAGTTGAGTTCCATTACACATCTATTCTGAACGACCATCAGAACGCTGCTCTGTTCTTGTTACAACTTGTATTTTGCACTCGACTCGTAGCAGATGCCTGCTTTCATAGCAAATGCCTGCTTTCATGTTGACAATGCAATGCCTACCTTCCTTATTTAATTACGATAAATGAAAACTAAGTCGAATAGTACGGCAACTGGATATTCGAGAGCACACAGTATCGATAATTAAAGAATATTATTCAGTTTATAAGATCTGAAATGTATTCTAATATTTTTATATGTCTGCCTGCCAACTCTTAAGATTTAATCTCAAAAAATTTAATAATAAAAATGTATATATATTAAATGAAATTCAATAAATTACTTTAAACATGAATTAAAATTTTTTGCTATTTTAACGACATATTTATTCAAGCCTTCTTAACTGTATTATTCTACAATCAACCATTTCAACAGGGAAAGTGTTCACTTTGATGCATCTATTTGATACGTGAAGTTTACAAAATTAAAAGACTCATCATTTTTTAACCGTAAGAAAATATTTGGATCTACAAAACAATATAAAAATTAATAGGAATTTATGATTATGATCGATAATATTGTAAAAAGATCTAAATTGATATTCTCCATATCAAATTAAGGAAACTGACTGTGAACAATCTTATTTTCAGAAGAATTGAATGCATTTCAACGGGACTGGAATTTTATATGTATAGATATAACATTAAAAAAAGGGCCGATTAAAAATAAGTGATTTCTCCCTCACTTTTGCATGGTTTTGAGGTAAAAGTAATTCTTTGCAAAATCTGTAAATGCAGAGTGTGCTTCTAGAAGCATAAGTAAGAGATTGAAAAAAAAAAGGATCTAAATTAAGGAAATTTAACTTTTAAGTTAATAGATGTGTAAATTTTACTAATGTTTAGTATTTTTAAATTATTTTTGTAATTATATGCAAGACCTATAAATTGCGCAATTTTAGCTTATATGTTTATATAAAATTTCCAATGAAATCGGTCGGCAGCGTATAAGAGTATCAGGATATATTATATATCACTACAAAAAGTAGAGATACTTATCTTCCAATATCAGAAATCGGCATGACTTTTAACAATATAAAAAACGTTAAAAAGATTAGACGCGATTTTTTTTTTCAAAAAAAATTGAATATCTAATTTCATTAACAAAAAAATCTTAAAGGAAAATACTTCTTCAAAAAATACACCACAGTAAATTATTCTGAAATAAATAAAATAGTTATAAAATATTTCTTGAAATCTGGATGTAAAACGTCTCTTTATTTCCGAAATAATCTTACTGCCTATAACATCTTTTCCTTAAAGTTTCAGTTTAATCTACGAATGAATAGATATTTATTTTTTAATTCGATCTCATCAATGTCAATCGCTACATCGGATATTATTAAGCGATTCCGAGAATGGCTATATACAGTTATGGAGCTTTTTCTTTATGTTCGTTTCCGATACTTTTTGAAAACAACACATTTTGGAATTAGGTTTGTTCATCTGCTAAAGATATGTGAAATTTGCTTTAAGATGGATGGATGGAATTTGGTATATGCCTTTTAGACCAAATTTGTACTTTTCTATCAAATTTTTAATCAAATACACCCAGTGGAAGCCTGTCTAGTTGACGAATATAAAGTAAGAGAATAATTTCAAAATGAAGAGAGCTGAATAGATAATTTAAACTCAAATTTAACATCCTTTGTGTAAATGCCTATTAAATGTGGGATCATATCTGTGAAAGGGATGATTTTGTATTGATATTTACTTTCAGAAGCATATAAATGCAAGTACTCATGTTTTAGACCGTCGACGACAACAGTTTAGTAACTCTTTGGCGACGGATTCAAATTTGGCGATAAATGGCAGTTTTTTGCCATTATTGGCGGTTTAGCAACTCATAGGAGACATCTCCAAATTTGATTTAAAAAAAGTTCGATTGTCTAATCCGCAAGTACATTCAATACTAACGAGTGTAATGGTATAAATAAACATATTTATTATAGCATTTTGTGCTAAAAATTGTAGTTTTTGTCAAATTTTGGTTTCAATCAGTTGAAAAAAAATGGACCTACAACACAACTTCGATTTTCGTATGCCGTTAGCATATGCCAGAGATTAATCGACACTCTTTTTCAATTTAAATATCATGCGAGAGGAGATATTAGGCTATATTCTGAACAATCTTTATTCTTCAAAATGCGGTGTCCTAATGGTAAGGTTTCACCTTCGGAACTGGGGATGATTCTGATTCGTTTCTACGGAAGAACCGTCGTATATTTCCGTCTACTTTTATACATAAATGTAATGTAATATATTACATTACATTTATGTTTGTATATGTGTAATATACACTTTCATAATAAATGTAATGCAGAAATATCTACAACAAATGAATTTTGGTATGTAAACATGTTTTAATAATTTTAATTTCCCAGAGTCATCGCGGGGTGCCCGCGATTTGAACGTGTTTACAAATTGTTATGAAACTGGATATTTGCCTTTCTCCAATTATAAGCATTTGAAGAAAACGAGAGGGCAAAAGCAAAAATATATTAATATATAAAAAAAATATTTTTTAAATATCAAATTTTTTAATATATCTTATACAATATTAATTTTTTTCACACTTTTCTAATAATAATTATTAAACAATTATAAAATTTGACGCTTGCTCAAATAATGCATTTCAAGAAATTTTGGTGCGCTATTCAGCATCATAGCTAGTTGACTCTCTGTCGCCAGTAATTCCAACGTATCAATAGCTAAGGATTATTAGAAGCATGCACTTAAAATTTACAACCTATATTACCCTGTTCTTTAAAGAAAACTTCCAATTTGGCTAGCAAATTTTCAGCAAATTGCGAGACGCAATGTCATTCATTTCACAGAATATGACACTCTTTGGGCAGACATTTGAACTTATTATTAAAGATTTTACTAATAATGACATCTTGAGCAATGGAATTTAAAGGGCATTTTATTTTTTAATTAAAACTTAAATTTATTCCAAAATTAATTTATATTGAAAAGTCAAATCTCCTTTTCAATTTTGGGACATATGAAAAAAATATTTTAATGCGTATGCAAAACGTTTTTCAGTGCTACTGATTGTTTTTCTTCAAATTTCATATAAAGAAATGAAGCTTATGTGTTATTAATTTCAAGCATTTTATTTAGTTACATATTTCAGTCGCATGCCTAATTTAATTCTGTAGCTATAATTTGTGCACAGTTTTATACATAAAATGTATCTTTCTCTTTTAAAAATAAAAATTTAGGATATTTTTTTGTAAATCAAAGTATATTTATAAACAAAAAAAAAAAGGAAATGTTGTTGAGAGCATTTACATACGGTTAAAAATAAAGATAAAAATTGAATTTTTCATTGATTTCGTGAAATGTTTGCTGAATTCTTTGAGTTATTATAAATTATGAAAATTTATAATATTTCAATTTCTTTAATGAACATAAAACTTCAATGTGGAGCTACTCTGCTTTCAGATCAATTTTCAATTTTATTTAAATACATGCTTGGATTGAGTAAAAAGATCTTTATATTCATTGCAGTTCAGTCATTTCCACTTTAAATTAAAATTAAATTTTACGTGTGCTGATAAGAAATCAGAGAGAGATGCGGAGCTCAAAGATCAGGACGATTAATGCCTACATAATAGGATAAGTGGATTATATGACTATCAAAATTTGAAACTTAAAAATATTTTTCTGAAAAAAACCTATTATGGGACCAAGTTATATAAAAAATTGAACCTTTCAGCCGACATTAATACTAGCGATACTGGTCGCCCAAGGTGGTTAGTTTAACAATAAAGCTATAAAATTTTAATATTAGGCCTCATAGCAAGCAATTTCTATAAAACTAATAAAGAAGTAATATTCATTTTTCAGATAGATTCATTTATTCTTCTAGTAAGTGACAATGTTTTTTTAAATAAAGTAATGATTTACTCAAGAAAATTGGCCTAAACAAACGGTTTATTGATAAAATCCGGATTTTAAGGTACCCGTCCACGTCTAAAAGGCCACTTTTGGTCAAAATTCCCAATTTATCCTTTTTTTTTTTTAAATTTAAAGTGGATTTATTTAGCTTTCTAAATCTATTATTATTTTTCTTCTTCTATTATTAGAAATGGAGATATGAAGATTAATGTAATTCAAACTAGTCGAAAACGAAACCAGAAGTGTTAACTGGAAGCTGATATTTTTTGTCTTTTTATCAGATATCGCTCCTTAAATCATAAATTAATTCGTCTTTTTTTTCAGTTTATATATGCGTTTTTTCCAGACTATATGCGTCACTTAAGTTTGCATTAGCTTTCAGCTCTTAATATACAAAGGAGATTGGCAGCAGTGGTTTCTCGCACATTGTTCACGTTGAAAAACATCTGCTCGCTTCCTGTTTATATATAATCTTTTTCAAGTGAATATTGCTTAGTTTGACCTTAATATTTTTTTTCACTGTTAAACGAGTGTTTTGAATTTAACAAGTTTTTCACACATGCTCTAGTGATAAGCAGTCCATATATGGGCAGTGTCCAACAATAAAGGACAGTGTAAATACCAACGTGCATTTTCCTGTAGAAAAAAAATGAAAGAGAGCAACATAGGTCATCCATAAAATATCATTAAAATTATTTAATCTAAATACATGCAGCCATTGAAAAAATGCTTGCATAGCAAGACTCAAATTGTTAATGAAAGCTTCAATAATCTTTTGTGGATGATTTTTCCAAATGGCATATTTGTGGAGCTTCTGACCTTACACCTCGAAGTATCAATATCAGTAATAATTTTTAATCCTAGATTTTATGGTCTCAACAATTTTTTTCTGAAATGGGATTAACTCCTGGGAATTATACACTAATATTCTTTCTTTCTCTTGATAAAGAAAGAATCGTCACATTAAAAAGACAATCATTAAGTGCCACAAAAATTACCAGAAAAAAATTAAAAGCTATGAAAAAGAAGAAAACAGATAAAATTGTTAATAAAGAAGATACATTTTATAAATTTGGTACATATTAAAAAATGATAAAAGATATTTTTCATAAAACATAAATAAAATCTTTACATGCATTTTTTAAGAAACTCCTTTTTATAAAAATTTTGATACGCAAAACATGATATCTAAAAAAAGTATGAATATTTTTTCATGAAATGCTTTATGCATGTTATTTATACTGTCCTAAAAACAATGAATTAGGATTATAGTTCTGATATCAATAGTTTTTTTATGTAGAGCTCTTCAATGTTGCTTATATGTATAAATCTTGATAAATTTCGAGTTAGGAAATAGTCGAACTACTTTAACTTTTTTATAGATGCAAATATTTCTTAGATCTTAGTTCATTGCCTTCACTAAAGTTGTATAAATGTTTTATAATAAAAGATTTTGAAAATATTGATTATAATTTCTGCTGGGATGTTTTTCCTTTTACACTAATTTTCTCTTTTTTTAGCTGAATTCCCCCATTTGACTAACTTGCAAATCACATAAAACGATTTTGATGGTATTAATCATTGTTTTGAGTTGCAATGACCTACGAAACCAAGTGATATTTTAATTAAAGGGTTTTTTCAAAAAAACTAACAACAATAATTCTGTTAAAAAAATAGAAAGAAAAAATATTTATTGACAACAATATTTCAATAATAAACCTTTTTTTTATCATTAATAAGTTTAAAAAGTTAAAAATCTTTACATTTCATATTTTTCTGCAAATTTGGTAAAAAAATATAACGTATACATAATAATTCAATCCGATATCAATGGTGTGAATTCCCTAATTTTGCTAAAATATTATTAATTCATAAAAAAAAACTCCAATAAATTCTAACATCTGTAGATTTCGAGTATATTCAGAAAATGGAAACAAATTATTAAAATCTTACATACTGTGCAAGGAACAACAAAATGAAACCCAACAGGAATATAAATTCTTCTCTTTTTCCAAAGATAATACGATAAGGTTACTTGCCACGCCAATATTAAAAATAGGTTACAAACATTGTTATAAAAATTCGAACCCGCATGTGGCGTGCACAGTAAATATAAATATTACTAAATGAAGCTACAATCATTGCGATAAACTAAAGAAGAAAACCCTCAGGTTTTGCAGAAAATGAAGGCAAAGTGAAACAAAGGCCACCTGTAAAATTGTGGTCGTGGGTGATTATTTTATAAACTACAAGCAGGATTTTCTCGTAAGAAACGTCAAGAAGTGACGGCCCGGTTGCATGAGTGTCAACGAAGATACACCATTAATACTGCTTGGCTCCGAATACAAGCTAATCCTATCTCAAATGTTAGGACAAAATTTATTTAGATATTGCAGATGGCCGTTCATTAGTCTACGTCATCTCTTGATTTAATTGTTAGATGTCTTTTTCCAGTTTCTTGAATGGATATTCAGGTATGAATCCATATTTAAGATGAAAGTATTATGAAATGAATATTTATTCTGAAAATAGCGTAATTTTTTTTTTTTTTGAAAAAAAAAGGATGTAAAACTCAAACATTTTAATGATATTGAAGAATAAAAATCGTATGCAGTTGTGCTTAGATTGTTCAGAAAATAGGAAGTTTCTCACATAATGCCAATAAAATTATTTGTTCAAATTTACATTCAAGCTATGTATAGTTCCAATGCAGAATATCTGGTTGTTCAATACAATGGAAAAACAACTGCTTTTTGCAACGCTTTATAAATAAAGTGAAAGCTTTGGTTCAGAAAATTCAAATTCTTCTTTTTGCATTCTTCAAATGGTATAAAATTACAAGGAAAAAATATTTTTTATAAATTATATTTAACAATCTTAAAAGGGTTACAAAAATAGTTTAATTTTTGCTCGTTTTATTATTATTTTACCCCATCCTTGGGATATAGTGTTGTTATTCATGATCTTTGTTATGTTGAAATTAACATGAAGCTGAAATAAGTTATTTCATTTTTTGAAGTTGAATTTTCGTTATATATTGATACTATTTATTCACTTTAAAATTTTTGGTTACTGATAGAATGCTATTGATAATTCTAGAATAAATCTAATATTGTTATTGAGAAATTGAAATTCGAAGTATTAGAAATACCATTTTAGTTTTGTTTTTGAATATTAAACATAAGAACGATGGATGAATTTTCTAAATTGGGAAAAATCAGAGGTTTGCATAGATCTTCATTTACAAAATGCATTAACAAGATTAATAGTGATTTGGAAGAGAAAATAGATCTTCTTACCATCACAGATTTGCATTTAAATTATTTTAAAATATCGTCTGCACAGTTAAAAGATTATGATAATCATATACAAAAGCTAATCAAAGATGATATGGAATTCAAGCCCGTAATTGAGTCGGCATTCGAATACAATGAAAAAGTTATCGTTTGTTTATTCAAGCTATCAACGCAATTAAAATGTTTACAAGACAAATCAGAGCGCCAATCAATGACATCGAATATTTCTTTATTAGGCGATCTTGCCTGTTAGCGAATATAATTTTAAAACCTTAAAACTGCCTAAACTTACGATTGCAAAATGGTATGGAGATGTTGGTCAGAATTTTGGAATCAATTTCAAAATTCTATTGATATTTTTTGTCAAATTTCTGTCAAAAACGGATAAATTCTCATATTTAAAATCGCTGTTAAGAGGTGCGGCCGCGATTGCGGTTAATGGCTTTATGTTCTCAGATGAGAATTATGATCAGGCTTAAAAATTACTGAAACAAAGATTTGGCAGAGAAGAGCTGCTTATTAGCACCCACATGTCAAAATTACAAAATCTTCTACCAGATTCAAGTAATATTTATGGTCTAAGAAAGTTATATGTTACCATAGAGATAAATCTAATAAGTTTAGAATCATTAAAAGTTACTTCGGAGATGTACGAACATTTACTCTATCGCATTTTAATTGATTCCTGAAGATTATGTCCGTGAATTTAGCAGAAAAAGAGTTGATATTTCGGTGAACTTCGAATTTAATATAACTGAGTAACTATATTTTTTAAGAATTGAAATTGAATGTAGAGAATCCACTGCGTTTATGCGTACCTCAAAAGGCGATAAACGCAAAGAAAATTACCTCCCGAAAAGGAAACAGAATTCTTTCAACAACTTCAGTCGAAATACAGCCAGCTGAAATGATAAATTGCAAAGTTCAAGGCCAAGCGCAAAACCGCGCGAAACTGGGTATTTTAAAACAAGGTGGCAGATGTTTTTTATGCTTGAAGCCAAAACATCGAGTTAATAAATACAACAAGAGAAGATTTTTGATATGCGAGGAGAGGCATTATAAATCCATCTGCTCTCAAGCAGAATCTAACACACCCAATTTTAATAAAGATAATAAGAACGTAGGTACCGCAATTTCACATTTCGATAAAAAATAAAACAAGCTTTTCTCGAGGTTATGTGTATTTCTTCAAGCATGAGCCTTCCTCGTACGTCATGATGAAACAAACGAATTTGAAACAGCAGGACTAATGTTAGATAATGGAATTATGAGAACATTTATAACACGTGAAGTTTTAGAAAAATTAAAGTTAAAGGTAATGAGAAAAGAATATTTATCAGTATATGCTTTTGGTGCTAAACAAAAAAAGGGAACATTTATACAATGTAGTGATAATAGGATTTTAAAAAAACCGTGAAAATCCCTCTTTATATATTAAAGTAGACGCTTTGGTTACAAAAAACATTTCATCCACTACTTTTCCTGCACCTAACTATAATATTTCTAAAACGTACAATAAATTGTAGGGTTTACAGCTAGCTGATAACATTGATAATAGAGACAAGAATATCTCAATATTAATTGGAGTAGGATGGATATCATTTCAGGCAGAATAAAAAGATTAAACAACAAACTGGTTGCGACTGAGACAATTTTTGGATGGTGCTTGCATGGACACGCAGGTTTATCAAATAATTTAATGACCATGATTGTATTAGATGAAAAAGATGTTTCGGACAAACTTAAAAATTTTTGGGTACTTGAGAATGTAGGGGTAGAAGGGGTTGAAAACGATGATTTTTTTTAAATATATAATATGGATAAAGAAATTATGAAACAATTTGAAGAAAATATTGTTTATCCAAATAAAAGATATACCGTAAAGTTTCCTTGGAAGACAAATATGTAAGAACATTTAGCTAATAACTATGAAGGGGCTAAAAGGAGTTTTTCTCACCTAAAATGGTTAAACTTACACTGGCATAAATCTCATTCCAAACCTTTTTGAGATTTTAAAAGGTTTTAGATAACAAGCTCTTGCCATAACTGTCGATACAAAGGCCTTTTTTGTAGTAATATCATACATATCCATCTCTGTGACTATTATAAAGGAGTAAAACATGTAGAAAATTAGCCTCACGAAATTATTACTATTTACATTTATTTCAGTCTCGGTAACAGTATAAAAATAATTAATCGTAGCTAAATATTAGACGAGATGAAAATGAAATAATATCCAAATCATAAATACTGCTCAGCAGATGGGATCAATATCTAAGCATCCTATTAGCCGAAATCGAATCCAACACACACTGAATACGCTTAGCTAAGGTGGATTGGATCATCAGAATCACCAACTCAATCACGTGATCCTACGATAACGGGGATGCCGTGTCACCTAAATTGTTAACCCTTTGCGTTTCGATGTCGAATGTGACTCGATATTCAAGACTGTGTATCATTTTGACGTTTTATTTATTTATTTTTCAAATTTAATTGTTAAAAACGTCTACATAACGGTTAAGAGATGTAGATTAATTTTTCAAAGAAATTCGACTTGAAAGAATTATATATATATATTCTTCATAGCAATAAACAAATCTTTGTATTTGGTGAATAATTTTGCACCTAATTATTTTTCGTACGGCAAAGGGTTAAATTTGCTTTCATTATCTATATACAATTCCAATTTCTCTTATTTGAAGAATTGTAACTATCAGAAAATTCTTACTCGAGATTCTTAACTAATCTCTGTTCTTCCCAATTTCTTCTATTTACAAACCGTTATGTAGACGTTGCTATTCCCAATTTCTTCTATTTACAAATTGTCGTTATTAAAAGGGCTCTCTTAAAAGCACCCAGTAAGAATTTTTTTTAATACTATGACTGAAAATTTATAATCAAATTCATTGTTATCATGTCAGAATATGATGTTGTTTTAGGGATGAGGTTTTTGTCGTCAATGAAAATCCGTACTCGAAAAATAAAAATTTTATTATCTGCACGAGCATCTCAAGAAATCAGCTTTTAATAACGTGCTGCCATTTCATTTACAAAAACTATGATTAAAAAAATAAATTAATGACAACAACAAATAAAAACCTAGAAAAATGAACAACAACAAATATTTTTTATTGTTTAAAACATGTCTTGGCATTCTATTTTGTGCCTAGCAAATAAAAAAAACGCCTTTTTTAATTTGTAGATTTTACTAAAAGTATTACCTTTCTTTCAGTGATATGTTTTGTGCATTACTTATAGGATTCGAACAAAATTCAATATACCTGTGTCAAATGCTCCAGAAAGATTTATTGTATAAGTAAAATGTATATACGATACTCTGCAAGGTAATAAAATTGAAAAGAACAGGTGAAAGGAATGAATGGGAACTCTTCCCACCATAACTTCTAGACAAATCAAAAATTTTTACGCCATTTTAAGATTTAAAAAATGCAGGTATCTAATTTCTTATCAGGGGCTACGTAACAAATGCCGTGAAGTAATTTATATCCACGTAGCTTTTCCGTTTTGAAGTAATCGAGTTCACACGATACTCGAATAATCAGCCAGACTGGCAGATTTCCTTTTAATAAATTTCCTTCAAACTCCGATAGAAATCTACAAAACTTGTTAATCCATATTCCAAATTTCATTCTTCCAGAGCCAGGTATTTCTGAGTTATTGAGCTCACCGAGGTACATAAATAATTCCAGGGGGGGTTGGACTCGGGAAGGTCTGAAGAACAGAGATTAGTTAAGAATCTCGAGTAAGAATTTTCTGACAGTTACAATTCTTCAAATAAGAGAAAGTTTTTATAGAAAGTGAGAACAACAGTAAGTCAGTTTCAGATAGTTCCTTGCGGCGAGAAAGAAGCATTTCGTATTTTTTCAAAATTTGATGCATAAAGAAATCTTCTCACAATCGATAGTGCGTCTTTGGTGGAATCAGGCCTCGAACCCCCATTCTTCCGAAAATGAAGACGAGGCTAATACCCGTTATATTAACACTGCTATAATCTGAAAATTTTGAAAGTGAAATATTTCCTGGGTACGATTATCCTTGTCGACTGACCTCAGTGCAAACGGGCTGCGATGACTTGTTGATAAAATCTCAGCATCGAGGTTGCAGTTTCACGTTCAAAACAAGACTCCACAATAGAACCGTCGTGTAGGTGCAGATTTCGTCATTAGGTAGGGCACAAATTTATGGTCTGGCCTGAAATGCGTTACTTAAGAATAGGACATTAATATAACGAAATCAAAACTAGATGAAATTGAGAATAAATTAATCAAATTCGCCTCTCTCATAGCATTTAAACGGTTTCAAATCGAAAAACTAGCCTCATCACTGAATCGTTTAATTGGGCAATCACTTTCTACAATGGAAGTTTTAAGCAAAACATTTGGTTTATCCGAGACATGATTTATCGGTCATTGAATAATTGACTGTTTATGATTAGTTTTACTACAAGTAAATAGTTTGTACATAAATATGAGTATTAATTCATCTCATAATTCAATACGAAATTTTTTTTAAAAAAAATTGGATCTAGCGATAAATTTTGAGAGCGGATCATTTTTATTCGAAATACTATAACTTAAACTTCAACTTGAATTTTTTTTCTCACTTTTTAATGCAAAAACTTTAATTTTTTTAATCGCCCTTTTTTCGTAGCAAATTAAATTAACCTGAATTAAAAATCTGCATTGATGAAGATTTTACTAATGATTTTATCGCATTAATACATTTTACATGTAAGTCGGCTTAAAATGCATTTCTCATAACATATAAATAAGCTTTGCGAAATCAACAAAATGTTCGTTACTTAGGTTGGTGAAAAAAATTAGAAACTATTCTTCTAAAAACACGAAACGAGTCTGATTGGTTGAAAGTTTTATACCTCTACCACATTTTCTATTCCTTCACAGCTATTTGGTAACCTTTTTGAAAATATTATGCTAATCAGTATTGTGACGTCATGGATGCTCGCGCATTCCCCCTTCTCCAGTCCTCTGGTGGTGTTCTTCATTCTGTTTTTGTCATCGAGTTGGTGATGTGGCTGTAAAATTTTCGTGCTATTTACGCTCGATTATGGCGTTATTTATTTATGTTGCTTTTGATTCAGACGTATTATCTCTGTGAACATTGGATTACCCTGATTCTTATCTACATTTTTTTATCTTATTAATATTCAAGAAAAAGAATATTTATTTACGAATTTATTCAACTCAAAGTTGGCATTAGAGATTTTTGAGTCTTCGATTTGAAGCTCAAGTATTGAAAGATTAAATGGAAATTTACAGAGATCCAAAGACTGTGAGAGAGAGCCTACATAAATATCGAAGGCGTATATCTGTTTTCGAGCTACAAGTACATCTAAGTTGCTGCCTTTTTGGACTTTTCTGTTGAATATTTCCGGTAAGTTCATGTTCACTCATTTAAGTAATGTTTTTATCGCCAAGTTTTAAGATAATCGATATAATTCACCTTTTATGTGATTTTAAGTATCAAACGCAAAATGAGTAATTTGCTTGCGTATTTATTAGCAATTTTTTTTTCTCAGGAAATAAATTTTGTTTTGAGACGCAATTTCCGTGGCAAATTCAAAATTTCCCGCAATTTTCAAAATCGTTAAATTTTCATGCTCTCGCAACATCAAGAGTTTTGATTATGAAAATTACGGCTTTAAAAATATGCACCCCAAAAATTCCGCACCAAGCAATGGTGGAATCTGCCCTTTAACCACATCGCATAAAATGACGTGTCTGACACGCGCATCGAATTGCTGAATTTTTATTTTTAAGTCTGCAATTAATCTACAGAATTAAATATTTATATACGAAAAAATCAATATGAAACGATTTGGTATCCCAAAAGCTCCATATATTATCAAAAAATCAAATTAACGATAAATAACCAAAATAGGATGGGTTATCTAATTAGAAAGTTAAATAAAGTACTTGTACATTTTATATAGCATTAAAATGAATATTGAAGTTAAATACATGTATTAAATAAAAAAATATTACTGATTTGATTGTCATTTATTCTTTATTTTATAACCTTTGCTTGTATACATATAGGCATTTAATTATATATTCAATGGTGATCTGATATGTAATTGTCGCATATTAAATTCAACTTTACGGATTTATATTCTTTTATCCTTTTTTATTCATTCTTTATTATTTTTTATCTATTTTATTCTATTATTCTTTATCGATTTATATTTTATATTCATTTGAATGCTTTTTATCATGTCAGAACATATTGTTTTGGGAATGATGTTTGTGGTGTCAAGAAAAATCCGTAGGCGAAAAGTAAACATTTTATTATCTGCACGGACATCTCAAAAAATCAGCTTTTAATAACGCATTGCCCTTTCATTTACAAAAGCTCTGATTTAAAAGAATAAATTAATGACTACAGCAAATAAAACCTAGAAAAATGTCATTTTGAGCACGTGATTATATGAAATAAAATAAATAGGAAATGTGATATGTTTTTAAACAATAAATGCAAGATAGTTTTTGATCGTTTGTAGTAATAAAATTGCTAGTTCAATGAAACAATTAAAATGAATAAAAATATAATTTAATTTGCACGCGTACGTGGTGCTTGGGCGTTCAAGAGATTATTTTCTGACATGATACATTGAAATATGCCTAGCAGATTTCATTTTAATCTTTATTTTTATTTTTAATTTAAATTTTTTCATAAAATAGTTATAAATTAGGTACAATTCAACCGTTGTAAAAACGTAAAAACAAACCATTATTAGGTTTGCTAGAAAAGTTGCACATTCGTACTTATACAACATTATGTGTGAAAAGAAATCATAAAATATTTTATATGGAAATTATTCGATTTTAAATAAAATTTAGAAGTGAAATCATTCTACTTTACAATGTCTAAAGTCAAATATTCTAATTTAAGTTTGATTGAATGTTTAATATGCATTTCAGAGAAATTATTTCTTGTCTCTCATTGTTTTAGCAAAATGTAAATCCCTTCTGGTTGCACTGATATATAGTCACTGAAAGTTAAGTTGTATCTAAAAATATAACAAGTATATAGGGGGTTCTAATTATATGTAATGACTGATTTCTAAACCGTTTCTTCGGATACGTACTTCCCACTGGGAAAAATGATTGAAAAGAAATCATGAATGTTGTTGATTTAATTAAGTAATGTAATTGAATGAAGAATCGTTATGTCTAAAATTTCTTTGACAATTGTATTATTGAAACCTAAATTTTTAGGCAATATCCAGCAATCGTTAAAGATAAATTTTATATTAATGATTGGAAAAATGTGTTAAATAATATTAAAAAATTATCTTTAACGTTTTTTAAGTCACTAAGTAGATAACTGAAAAATACTAATGTATAAATTAAGATACTTGTTGCTTTTAACGGAGACCAAATTGCTGGTTGATGTTTGATCTTAACTACTACGAAAGACAGATGAAAAGATGACTTTTTTCCAAGCAAGAATAATTTTGAACGACATTAAATTGAGTTTCAACTTAAAGTTCAATTTGTATCAATTGTATCAGTTCAACTTGTTTCGTGATACAAATTATTATTAGAACCCCCTAATAATTATTTCGTGTTACAATTTCAAATTTTTCGTGAATTTGTTTCGTGATACAAATAATTATTAGAATCATCTAACAATTTTAAATGTTCGTTATACTTCGTTTTTAGATAAATTATCAACAATAAATTTATTTTTTTCTGGC
>JAOUZG010034195.1:110654-134867 GCA_026289955.1 Argiope argentata | reverse complement strand
TGCCAAAATCCGTTTGAAAAATCATTTCTTGGCGGGAAATTTTGGCGAACCTTCTGCTTACCATCCCTCAAAGTTTCGTATTTAATAATTGCAGAGGTAGCATTTTCATTAAATGAAAAATATCCCAGCCTGCTCAAATCAAATTATTGATGCAAAAACTGCTGCGGTATGGTTAACTCCAGAAGAACTAACCTTGAAGTCCGGATCGAATGTTAATAAACCTCCGTTCTGATGATTCATGTGTAATCATAATATTTTACTTACTTTAAACAAATGAATGCCAGATGCTGCTCACTGGAGAACAGCTCATTTTAATCTGGGAAAACGAGCATTATGTAAAAATACATTTTATCTACCTGTTGAAACTTCTATTAAATTTAAGATAAAGTAGTCTTATAATGAATGATTATTTATCCGTAGCATTGATACAAGAGAAATAAACAATGAAAGAAATTGTTTCCGAAGTAGAATTGATAATCTTGTAGAACAGGTTAGTTTATGTTGGGGTTTGGAGCAGTAAAGCCCGTTTTACTCTGACGCAATAATATCATCCGATATCTTTTTATCCCTTCGCTCCATTAAGACTTTGGAATTAAATCGCGCTTATCCGAGGATTAGGTTGGGAAAAATATGTAAATGAAAATATAGAACCATTAAAATTATAATAGAATATTAAAGAAATAATAAGAATAGATGTAAAGGTTTAAAATGCATTTGCTATTTATAGTTTTTCAGTTACAAAGCCTCACGAAAATTTATTTTGCATGATTTATATGAAATTTTTAATGAAATAATTAGTTAAATATAAAAACTTGTTTCTAATTATCTCTTAGAACTATTTTTGCTACTCAAAATAATTATTAAATTAAATATTGTGCAATGTTAAAACCATACATTTAATGAAACATTGCATATAATGAAACATTGCGTTTTAAGAGTGCCATATACAGAAAAAAAACCTCGATGTCGACGAAAGCGCCTCCTATCGGTGGGGGTAATAGGGCGGTGACTAAGCTAACGAAAGAAGAAGCTTAAAAGGTTTGATTGACAAGCCGAATAACACCCAACCAGAAAAGAATTCCTGGTCCCCAGGAGATACTGCTGTGCGGAAGTGCTACATTCAGAAGGTCATTTGACCCACCCCCAATAAAACTTGCCCTTTCTCATTGTGGAGGGAGGCTTCTCGGAAACCGACACGGTTCAATCTCCCTCACTCAAAACTAGTTTGGAAAAGTTACTCTTTGAGCTAGATATTTTAGATTTTCTCTGCTTGCACAGAAAATCGTACTGAGGGCAGCGGGAATGTTAGAAGGGCTCTTAGAACATAGAATTCATCACTGATTAATTATTGAAGCACTTCGAGTTTGAGGCATTTAATTACTTTTCATAATTCTGTTAATATCGTAGAATCATGTAATTAAGAAGGAGTAAATAAATAATTTAATAGTTATAGAATTTTATTTGGCACGACTTTATTTTTAACAATAATTACGTTTATTAATTTTTCAATCCAGGAGGATGGGCAAAATCTACTTGTATATGAAAATGTAAGACTTCGGACTCATTTCCGAAAAATAGGTCCAATCCTTTATCTCAATAGTTTTATTACTAACTGTGAATTTTAATAAAATGTTCCTTTTTTAATTTTTTAAATAAAATATTTATTTAAAATATATATTGAATTGTCTTAAATGAGAAAGGAAATGAAAAAAAAAATTAAGTTGTATTTTTCAACTTGTGCAACATTGCCTGGTGTTTCTGTGTAGCTGGGATGCTCCAGATTTCTGCCTGATTTTCGCAAAATAGACAATATCCTAAATTTTAATTAAATGACACATTTGTACCAAATTAAAAAGAAAACATAAGTATATTTAATTTGGAAATAACGCTAGGATGAATTCTATTCCTCAGCTTTCCTAAACGTGGGATATAACCAACTTAATACAATTTACATAAATTGGAAGGAAAAATAATGAATTAAATTGTAAAATGCACATATTGGATTGAATGCCTCCTGGTTTTGAAAATTTTTAAACCATTAATTGTGTGATAATTTCTAAATTTATTTTGTTTTAATTATTTATTGGATTTTGAAAGTACAATCTTTCATCTACTTAGCCAGAATTTGTTGATATATTTTGTATCAGAATCTGGAATATTTGAGACTGAAAAATCGTCTAATATTTTTTTTACTCATAAATAAAAAATAATAATATGGAAACAATAAAAAGAAGTTAGACATTCTTTAAAAAATGAATCTAATTTCTAAAGAATTTGTTTCAATATAATATAGTCACTAACATTAAACACAAAGAAACAGAAAAAAAGAGTAAATAACTGTAAAGCTTTCTCTCCAACATTCATTATGAACCAAGACTGTTCCGCATTTCTGAAAGCTTGTCAGCAATTTTGTTTATTTGTATGTAACTAAAGTTTTTTGTAAAAGTTGTGCGAGATTCAATTAAATAATTTGGTAGGAATATTGCTTCGTACGAAATAGAAATTATGATTACTCCTATGTCACTAGGAATTGATAAACAAATAGCTGTAAATTATATTGTTACACAAATGCTTACACATTTAAAAGTATTATGTTTTGTCATATAAGAAAACGTTGTCATAAAAGCAGTGGCTAACTTAGTTTTAGTTAATTTTTATAATTCAGATTTATGGTTGCTAAAATTTACTTAACTTATTCTTGATTGCTTACACACACACACGCGAGTATATTTAACTTCAAATTCTATGAGACATTTAACATTTACTACTTTTCTAAAAACCGTATACCATTCAACATTTTGTGCAATGCATCTCTTTTAACTTTCAATATTCTCAACTGAAATAGGAACTTGGAAAACGAAAGTGTTTAAACTTCAACTTATACAAAAAATTTCACATTCAGTATTATTTATACGCTGTACAGATAATATTCTAATCAAATAATAATTAATTTTACTAATATTGAGCCTTATACATCCAATAATTCATTACATTAAAAAGTAACAAGATTTTAAAAATGTATAAAATTTACAACGCTATAACTTCCGAAACTATAAGAGCACAAAATAGATTTTTGCGTCACGATAAAGATTTTTTAAAAAAACTATCTTTTTAATGATACCAAAGTTTTCTTGAGACATCAATATTTTAAAGAAAAAATTTTAATTTCCAATCAACTAAATCATTCACTAAAAATGAATAATTTATGAAATGTGAATATCGTTCTTCTGTAAAAGCTGACGATTTTAGACCACTTCATAAGCGGTCTCAAAAAAAGATACGCTACCAGGATTTCTCGACAGTGATTGGCCTATGATTATGAAAATACTGTTTGTTCAAATATTGACATGTAAAAACTAACAGATTTTATAACAGAAGACAAAGTTTATTTATTTAAAACTCGAAGTATGAAGAGTATTTTTCAGAATATGATTCCTTAGGACAAAAGGACTTTTTAAATGTTGAAAATGTAAATTTCATAATTTTTTATAAGAACATTTATTGACTGAAGTCATATAAAATATTTATATTTGCATCATTTAAATGTTTTGAAAGTAAAATTAAAAATTGAATTTCAGGAAAAATCTGTGAAATTTCTGTTGAATAATTCTTTAAGATGTTATGGAAATTACAAAAGATTTAAATGAAATCTGCTATGCATATTTCAATGTATCGTGTCAGAACATAATTTCTTGAACGACCAAGCACCACGTGCTCTTGCAAGTTAAATTATATTTTTTATTCATTTTAATGGTTTCATTGAATGAGTTCTTTTAGTATTGCAAACGATCCAAAAAAACTTTTTCTCGCTTTTATTGTTTAAAAAAATATCATTTCCTATTCATTACGTTTCATATAATCACGTGCTCAAAATAACGTTATTCTAGGTTTTATTGGCTGTAGTCATTAATTTATTTTTTTTAATTAGAGCTTTTGTAAATGCTATGGCAACGCATTATTCAAAGCTGATTTTTCGATATGCTCGTGCGGATAGTAAAATTTAAAAGGTTCATTTTTCACCTACGGATTTTTGTTGACACCAGAAAACCTCATTCCCAAAATATGTTCTGACATGATAATAATTATTCTGCAATGTACTTACGATTTCATTACTGAACGACTCTGCTTTCAATTTTCATATTAAAAAAAAAGATGTACTTGACTTCAAGAAAAAACGTTTATATTAATTACAATTTAACCTCTCCATTCTAATTTATCGTGTAAATTTTATGCACTCTGTCCGAAAATTAGTAAGAGATAAGTAATATGATGAACACAACTGTTTAAGGCCTACATAATAACATGACACAATTATATAGCTATCAAAAACTGAAGATTTGATAGCTAAATATTTTTCAAAAAAGGCTATTTAGAAACCAAGTTATATAAAATATGCAAAGCTTTAGATATTTTTTCTACTGTTGAACCAGCTGATCGTCAAAGGCGACTTTTTAATAAAGATATTGCTCAGTGAACTTTTGTAATATATATACACATATATACATTTTTTACTCTTTTATGACTATAGATATCAACGATTTTGAAGAAAACCCATTCAGAAACTTGAAAATATTCAAGTATTAGTAAAGAATAAAATTATATATAAATTTTCTTAAATCTTACTTTCTTTAAATGAATTATTACCGCTAATTGTTTTTTTTCTGATAAAAGCAATCTTATTTTTCAATTTATAATGAAATTAATCATTATTTATTGCAAGATATATGAATAAGATAAATGTATGTACAAAATCTCATAAACATAAGATCAAATAAATAAAATTTTTACAAAAAAAGAATGCAGACAAAATAGCATTGATTTATGAATTGTATGTAAAAAAGTACAGTTATAAAAATATCCAGAGATAAAAAATCTATGAAAGCATTAGTGTTCTCCTTTTTTTTCCATTAATTATTTTTCTTTTGATCCTGTATAATCGCAAAAGGATCCGAAGTTTCATTCATTCGAGATATCTGAGATCAACGAATTTTGGCAATAAACAGTCAAATTAAAAGAAACTTAATTATTTTTTCATTGCGAAAATTTTGATTTCTGAATAATTTTTTTGTTTTCTGCCGTCGACTTTGAAAATGAAAATTTTTTTTTGTGTGTATGTGTGTGTTATATGCAGCTGGACCTGCACTTGAAAATAATATTTATGATTTGTATTAATGGTTGTTTTTCATCTTTGCTTATTTTCCAAAATAAATTTTTTAAAAAACTTTTATTACTTTATCCGGAGTAATATTTGCTGTGCATTTTACTTCTGAAATTCTATCACTACCAATTAGCCCGTCCGGAAATGCTGCTAAATATGCAAAATTCAAATTCTTTTACAAAAGTTTACTAATTTTGTTTTCAGGGTTGCGGTAGTATTCGCTGAAACGAGTGCAGATTGTGAAGGGGCAGATGACCACAGCTGTGATGGTAAACAAAACAAAAACGAAAAGCAGAAAGAAAATGCTTAGGGGGGAATTCGAAGACAGGGTGAAAACCAGATAATAAAAGTAACAATCCATCACGTGGTAAAAGGAGGGTTTAGTGTGTATTCCTCCGCGAAAGGGAGGAGTTAAAGGAACTTTAGGGGGAGTTCAAATTATTCTTCCAAGTTTAAGTATAAAATGCTGTTTTTACACATTCTCCTAATTTCTTTTTTTTTTTTAAATTATATGTATCGGAAAGAAGGTACCAAAACGAATGTATTTCAGTTGCTAGTTTTATTTTATTTATGACAGATTTTTTTTAAAAAAATCGTTTAAATGGCGCCCTTGACATTTTTCAATTTTTATTAAATATTTAAAAATATTTTGACACGCACGAAAAAAAATTCCTTCGGGAGAAACCTGTGTTTTTATTCCCTCTTGCGATGGCAGAAGGACTTCATAATAAAGACACCGTAATAGCAAACGAAACACGGGACAATATTTTCCCATAGGATAACATTACGTTTGAAAATGGTAGGTGGCGTGTATACGGCACTCTTAACATTGCAAAATATTGTGCAATGTTAAAACCATACATTTAATGAAACCTTTCCAAACTATACTTCAAAGATTTTTAAAAAAAATGTTAAGATTAAAACCCCTTACACTTGGTTAGTGAGTCTCCCTCATCACTCAAGTCTATGCACTCCTTTATTTTTCAACTTTGATTGTTAAAATTAAATATTGAATGGTAAAAATTAATTTTCCCAAGGAAAAGAAATTATGTATGCTAATTTTTCAAAACAATAAACGTTTCTTTTTAAGTGAATAATTAAACAACGAATTGCTTTTTCGAGTGGAAAGGATTACATTTGTTTCTCCAATTTTCGATCTATATTATATTTATTAATCCTTTTTTGAAGTTATGTTTTCGTTTATTTTTTCTCTAACTAATATCTATTAAATGCTATAAATCTGTTTTACGAACATTCAAAGGAATTCATTCGAAATTCTTACTATAAATATTAAGTATAGTTAAGAAGGTTTTTAAGTATTTTCAAAAGGGGTAAATTGTTTTCACAAATATAACTGAACTTCTGTTCCGACTTCAAATCACACTAATTACTTTCAATTGCATTATTTTCTCTATGTATCGTACCATTCAAATTTTTCCTTCGAAGGGCAGGGGAGTTTTCATTCTGATTTCAAATTTAGCTTGTTTTCTGCAGATTCTTGATTAGCTTCATTTCTAAAAACTAGATTAATATTCTCTTTAATTTAATTTTAAGATTTATGGAAATCATAAAATTCAGAACATTTCAGATTGCTGCATGAAACTAACATCAAGAAACACCAGTGCGCTGTGCGATTGAAACAATAACTTCATTAATATTCTTTTACTGTGCGTATTCTCATTTCCTCTCCCGATTTCAAATGAGTTGCAGGTGGTTAAGAGCGCAGCTGCAGTGTTTGCAATGTTATGAATTGACAATGGCTGGACGTTATTGGAAGTGTGCTTTAAATGTTGAATTTGTATATATTATGGTCTCAAGCAGTGTAAGCTAGCTAGCCTTTCATTAAGATAGTCAATTTAATTACAAATTTCAGCTCATCTTGAACATACAAAGGATTTATATTAGCCTTATTTTTAAGGATTTATATTTTTAAGTTCACTTTGAGATATACTATTTTTATATGTGCCTTGTGCATTCAGACTCTCTGACAACCGTGTTTGTTCTCGATATTATTCGAGCAGGTGTTCTTTTTTTAAATATAAATCTAATAATTGGGTGAACGGGATGGAATACTTGGAAAATTGCTCAATTATATTTGATAAATATTCTATTGTATCATTCACAGAATGTTTACAAATTTACTTAGCAAGTAGGAAAATAATTTTTATTTATCTATATATTTGCGCTCGCTCTTTGTCTAGCGGCTTTAAGCTATTATCTTGTTTCAAATCCTCCAATGTCTGTATTAACCTTTTGAAATCTGATGGCTTATCACAAGGTACCACCAAGAAGCCATGACTTAATACAGTTCATCATTTTGAAGTTTCATTTTTTAAAATTTTGATTATTAAAAATGCTTAAGAATGTTTATGATGATGAGTTTTTGGAAGAATTCTCTTTAAAACATGTTTTTCTCAGAGGACTCAAATATTAGATGAATTATGCATCAAATTATTGTCAGAGTACGAAGGGTTAAATGCTTTGTTATGTGCTTTATCCATGTAATCTAAGATATGCTTAAAATCTTTGTGGATTGTTAGGCTAAATGATTATTCACATGGACAATGCAATGAAACAAAACTCAAAATAATGATTGACACTACTGAATTGCCTATTTTGTTCATATTTTATTTTAGACTGATGATTTTGCTTTTAAAAATCTGAAATTTCAGATTTGAAACAAGATTCCTTGAAATATTAAGTGCTCAAGTTTGTCTAATGCACTTAAATTTTGACATAGATCATTAAACAATTTTTCGCTGAGGTAACAAAGAAGTTAAAACTTTCTATACAATTTTTAACGATTATTTTTATTCTCTTTTTCTTAACGAGGAAATAAAAAATGGATCGTGTATTTGGTAAGTAAAATCTTCCATCAACATCGTTATCAACTCTATGGGCATTGGATAATTGTAGAAATTTCATGGGAACTACCCATTTTTTTCATGCATTATTTTTTTAAAATATTGCTTTGTTAATCAAATGTCGAAAGAAAAAAATCGTTGAAAAATTGTACGACCCCTACGTTGTTTTACGCAACTCATTGTTGAACATTGTTACAATTGTTTATTATTTTTAATTCCCTTTCAGGAATCTGTATTTTAAAAAATACAACTTAGAATTCCTGAAACAATATTAAAAAATAATGGATACAGCGAGATTAATTTAAGTTGGGATTGACCCCTTAAATGCAAATATTTCTGCATCAAAATATTGAATCTTGCATCGAATAACTATTTATGTAAAAATTTAAATTACTGTTCAGATTTTAACCGTGTGAGTGCTGTCGCGCTTCACTTCTTGTATACCAAAAATGCGAAGATGCTGCCGTTTGTTAGTATAATTTTCGCATTTATTGAGAGCAGTTGTATTCATTTCACAGTTTTTATTCAATTTATTCAATTGTATTTTGCAATAGCCTAAAAATTAAAATAAAATACAGTGGTAAGTAGAAATGCAGTAGAGCCGTGGATTGTGGTATGCTAGAAAAAATGAGTCGATACAAAAAGATATATAATGATTTGACTTCAATTTTTTTAAAATCGTCATCATATCTATAAGGGCAAAAGAATTTTTACAAAAGATTATGCACAAAAGTTATATAAGAATAATTGTATCCTTTTTTCTACCGTTCCAGAATCGGTGGTTTTAGTGGATTACTACTTACCACTGTTTTATATATTTGTTGTAAAAGTGTTGTTTTATAAGAATCTGAAATTATTTTCATTTTTGAACAATTATTATACTGATAATTACAAATGCCACAATAAGTCTACCTATCAATAAAAAGTTTTCTTTTAAAAATTGCCTGGGCGAAACTTGCGATAGTGTGATGTATGTAGTAATAAAAAGGGTAATGGAATTAAACGATCCGACTTAATTTGCGCTATATGCAAAAAAGGAATTCACGGAATTTGTGCAGCAAAGCATTCTTTTAATAAGTAAGAATAAAAAACATTTTTGTTGATCAAAATTGTTACATAATAATTTGTCTTTATTATAACTATTTTTATTGATTTCAAAAATAAATACAACGCATTTCATTCCGCTCTTTTAGCATATATATATATATATATAAAAGAAAACTCTTCAGCAATCAAACGGTTAATATACGATATATTAAATTAGATGGAACTAATCAGCATTCCAGATGTGCCTTTTGACGGTTAGTTGCATCAGTACTAGCATTTCATATTTAAAAGTGTCGTTTAAATAGGTAGTACAAAATAACCTTATCACTATTGCTTTAAAGTGTATGTGAACGCTTGATGATCACATAAATACCATTCAAACATGATTTATCATTTTGTGTTACAACTTTAGTTTGTCTTGTTACATACGAGATAGTCTAAGTGATCGCTTAAAAAAATTTCTGAAATCAAAGGGAATTTTCTTTTGATTCATAAAATCCAATTTTTTTTTCAGACATGGTTTGGTTGCAGCGTCATCGTTCCAGCTCGCTCGTCCTTTCTTCACTTCGTTGATGTGAGTACTGTTTCCAGTTCCTATTCTCAATTTAAAAAATATATATATTCCGAAGGAAACTGGCTCAATGCATTTCAGTTCTTAATGTTTTTGCTTTAATGAAGCGTGTTTATATAAAGTGATCGCTTGCTTTAAATACAATAATCTATTACCGAAGGAAAGACGCCAGGCCTTGTTTTGGACAGTTTTATGAGAGAGTCAAAATCTAAGAAACCTGAAGGGCTGGAAGGAGGGTGAAACCTATCTGCTTTTGTCTTAATTTACTAAATATTTTTTACTTTCTCGTATATAAAGTACACAAAGGAAGTATTGTCATCGTAAAAAGTCTTAAATTCGAAATCTCCATGTTTTAGATATCCACAAGTCGGAAAAACACAATTTTGGAATAATGATTGTCTGTCTGAACAAAATAATTAATAAACGTTCTGAACAAACGAAGGAAATTTGGTATGTGGTCTCGACAGTGAATTTTTTTATTTGATGAATTTCAAAAACAATTCATTCATTGAATATCCCTGTCAGAGTGCAAATAATCAGGATAACCATTAGCACGCAATGAGCTTAAATGAAAAAAAAAAATTGTAGGTGAACCGAATTGGAAACTAAAGATTAAATTTCTATCTCACCTCTTACCTTTTGGTTTGTGTAGTCACTTGCGCATTAATTTGATAACTGAATTAATTTGCCACATCGAAAATTTTATACGTGGATTTGTTACTAAAAGTGCAGTTCTATTTTACATTTTAATTTCGCTATAGGTCATAAAAAAGTCGAATACTTACTCGGTTTTCTTGTTTACTCTAAGAAGCACAAAAGTTTCACATGTTAGGACTCGGGATATAAAAAAGTCCAGATACTACAATTTTCATAATGAAAGGGGGGGATAACCTTTGAGTATGCGTGAAGGTTTAGGAAATACCCCTTTTACCAGTTAAATGAGGGAATAGTAGGTTCGAGACGGAATTTCGAGACGGGACAGATACCAAGTATCTTTTTCTAGGTTGACTTGATGACGATAAAATATATTTAAGAATTAAACTGTATCATGTTTATATAATGTATTATATCATGTGGATGTAATGTGGAAAAATTTTAATAACATAATCTGGAAGCATTATCGTTCCCATTGGACTTCTTTGTCTAATATGGTCCATCTGCCTCAATTGACCCAAACTTACCGAATAAACATCATGCTTTCCATCACTCCTATTTTGAAGCTCACTCGCAAAACCTTGTCGTTAACTAACCGCTAGTTGAAATAATGAAAGTATAGTTATTAGGCTTTGAAAGCCGCAAATGTGTTTGCTGTAAATTTCACAGCATTAAAAAATGTTATCTATAGAACTTTTCCAAAGAGGAGATTTAATTTAATACGTAATAAATATTTCATTCATCTTACCCATACCTTCAATAAATGTAAGGAAATTTTTTAATGAATCTGGTGACGCAGACTCTTGAAGTGAAACTTAAATATAGTTTTTCTTAACTTGTAATATCAATTTTGTACAGTTTTAGTCCGATGTAATTGTAGTATTGGCTGAAATGTTTATTTAATAAGACATTTTAAGAATTAAAGTTGTATAAAATGTGGTTACTTAGAAATATATTAGTAAAGATGAGTGTGCAAGCCTGCAAAGCCATATAAAATGCTGTTTATGGTATCAGGTAAGTATTTTGAGTTACATATTTACTTATGTATTATGTATTTAATTATATTCAATGAACTTTCCAAACCCTTTGCTTTTCTACGGCCACTATTTATACGGTCATCACAGAATACATTTTTTTATTTAACATGAAATTTAAAAGTATAGTCTACTAAAACTAAATCTAATCTAAAATATATTCAGTATTTGTTATTTTTGAAGGACCCAGCCTTTTTGATTTAAAATTTTTGAGCCTTACTTTTTAGGTCATTAATGAGAAAAGTAAAAATTGCATGAATATAGCTCCTTCAATGTTTCTTTTATGTAGTTTATGACAATTCGGTATAATTTCTTCTTTTTTACATTAATTTTTTAACAAAGATAGAGAAGTCTTGGATTTAAAGGTGGTGTTAACGTAAGAGGGTTAAAACTATATGCCCCAGGCTTTTTAAGGAGCCCAGAAATTTTATAATACAATTTTGACTATATTGTATGATCACGCTGCATTTAAACTAGAAATCGGAACCAGATTCGGAAAGCCATTTTTAATATTTCGCGAGTTACTACTGTTCTCGTTTTAGGAATGTTTGGTGGTAATGATTAATGATCTGTCTCAAAAATAGATTTCAGAAGTAGAATTAAATCCGAAAATTTTTTGAAATAACAGTATGATGAAATTTTCTAAACATTAACTAAGAACGATTTACGGTTCAAGTATAGGGCATAGAACAAATTCTGTAGATAAAATGGAACAAATATTTGTACATCTTTAACAATATCAATAAAATAATAAATGGGTGCCATTTCACAATATTTTATTCACTAGTCATAATATGTTTATTATATTTTGCGTTGAATAAAAGTTGAAAAATTGAATTTTTGGGGAACTTAGCTCCTTAAAATTGAAGTCTTAGTAATGTCTGGTATGAGTTATCATTAATAAATAAAAAGGGAAATCTTCTAGTTTGATTTAATTAGAGCAAATCTTGAATATATGATCAAATTTTGGACCGAATCCGAATTTGGAACTGGCCTGCACCATCCAACAGTTCTGGTTATTGTTACTATTGTAAATCCGAACTCGTTATTTATGTGTTCGGCGCTATGCCTATTTTCAAAGCAGAAATGAAATGTCTTCTTATAAATGATGCAGCTCTGGTTATGTGGAAACATACATTTTATTTACATCAAATTAGTAGCACAGATATACGTATTTTTTGCAACAGACGAACTCATAAAATAACTGGAAACTCGTTTAAGAAATAGTCTAGCAATCTTATGGCGTCTATTACTCAGCTCAGGAATACATGAACCAACTTGAGTAAAAAAAAGAAAATAGAATAATACTATTTGTTGTTGCCAATGGTCATACTCTGAACTCGTATTTTAATTAAAATAGCTTACAGAAAAAATACTCTGCTTTGGCTTCTTAAATTACAATTCACAACAGAAATATATAAATAGAAATATTTTTTTGAAATAAATAAAATCAATAATATTAATAATTACCTATTAATATTTCTCGAGTATAATATGAGAGTTAAGTTTTTAACAGTTACAACGATTTATTGTTTAATGCATCGTCAAAATTTGAGCATTGGGATGCTTATCATGGTTTCGCGAATTCGAGATTCAATCCTACCCAAGATAGCATGTGTCCTTGTGCCTGGTGCATGTAAAATTAAGCCGTGATATTATTTTTCCCTTTCAAAATAACTTTCAAAGTCAATTTTCATGTAACTTTATAAATGGACATGCAATTTCAAAAAAAATAAAATCAAAGGACCTTCTTAGTTGTCAATATTTGTGATCGATATTTGCACTCGGGTCCTACTTTGGCTAATGTTTATGAATGTATTTTAATTTGACATTCAAATGCTTCTGACCAATTATAGAATTTTTTAAAACTTAAAAATTGGACATTTAAATTTTAATGACGTAAAATGACAGCCACATTAGAGAATTGTTTCAAAGTTTATTCAGTGAATTCCTTTTTCGTTTTCTCATAAAATTTGACATTTTTACTTTTTCGAATGCTACATTATATGAGAAAGCAATATAGCAATTGTCAGAAAATTCAAAATTGTAATTTTAATGAATCTTCACGTTTTTTAGACGAATAGTTAAATGCATTTTTGGAAAATGTCCATCTGTCTGCGGCAATGATTCAAAATAGCTTTGAGCTTTAAGATTGAAATTTGGTATATGTCTTTAAATTAAATTTACAGATCTATTTCGAATAAAATTTGTTTCAGAGGAAAATCTGAATATAAGTTGACATGATAATTAGATATTGAAGAGAACTAGATAGATAAAATTTGGTACACAAATTTGATATCTGTGGTATAGATCTGACAAATTTTGAGTCATATCTATTGACGACTTGAATTCCTGTCGGCTACTTTTTTCATAAAAATATAAACGTGGAAATTCAAAAACGCAATTAATTAAAACCCCATATCAAATTTGATATATTTCGTTCTAAAAGTGCAGGTTTATTTCAATCTTTTGGAAAAAACTTGTACAAAACATATTGTTTATCTGAATACCATAAACGCATACTAGGGATTAATCGCCGAGGATGACACAATAGATTCTGCAAAAATGATAAATTTACAACCGATATTTGTAATATTTTTAACTATTGTACTCAATGCCATGACAAGTTTTAGGGACACCACTCCCTCTGATCTGTAGAGTTTGTAACTTACAAATGAATTGCAAGATAAGATGTTCATTAAATTTATTAACTCTGGAAATGACAAAATAAATATTTTGAACACTGTTTTGGTATTTTGTTCTAACCATTTAAATTAACGTTTCCAGGTTCAGTCTGTGTTGCCTTTGTAAAATTTATTCATGGTACACTGCAGAAAAGAGCAGCTAGCTCCAAATCTTTCTTTCACTTTCCATAAATAAACAAGAAAACCTTCTGTTTTCAAAGTAATCGAAAGAAAGGCTTTTACTTTTAATCTCTTATTGAATTACCCCTTTTCTGACATAAAGTGAGGTGATGTTGTGGAGTATAAACCTGGTGAGTGAAATTTTCTTGAGTGTTGAAAAACATATGCAACGTGGCAGTATATGGTTAACTACGGTAGAAATCGAGTAAAAATAAGGGCATTGAAATCATTAGTCAGTACTCGGGGAATATAAATAATTGAAATATATATATATTCTAAAACTTTCAATTTATACCGATGGCTTTCAAGCAGAAAATATGAATCGATACGGTAGAAGCAAGCACACACACACACACAAAGAAAAAAAATTGTGAAAATAAAGATATCAAAAAATCCGAATTCCATAAACTGTAACATATATAAAACCATAAAAATATATTACACACCCACTCACACGCACACGCACACACACGCACGCGCACACACACACGCACACACACAAGCATATATAATGTTGAAGGGCATATACATGCAATCATTACCTGTCTAAAGATTAGTTGAATAAATATTTGAATACATAAGAGAGTAGTTGTAAATCTATCGCTTTGTATAGAAAAACCGATAACAATTATTTTTCCTTCAAAGATAAGAATCTTTTTATTTTACATCTATATAGGATGCGCTTAATGTCTGGTGGCCATCGGAATGCAAAGGGTTTTTAAAGTTTTCAGTGAGTAATGTGCATATGTCATTGTATCTCATTCAAAAATATGCAATGCTGATGTGAGTTTTTAATGCAATTATTTAACTGCACATGAGTAAGTTTAAGGATGATTCTCCTTCTAAACAGTGTCACGACCCTACTTGTGTCGTTCCGCCGTTCCTCTCGCGTCGTTGGGGTGGATTCGTTCGGCGCGACGTTCCTCGGGGAGAGACGCACCGATCCCCGCATTGTTGGCCAAGCAAGGAATTCTGTTCCTGCAACGCGGTTTACCGAGTGGGAAGGGTTGAAAATTTGATATTGCACAGAATGTGGAAATTTGAACGATATATATTTTTAAAACGGCGAACTGCAGTCATGAGCAGAATTTAAAAACATTGTTAACTCGTTCACTGCCATAACCGGTGAGAATGCATTACCAAGTGCGAATTCATTCGATAAGTTTAGAAACTGATGCATTCTGCAATCCCTTTTTCCCCTGTGGTTCAAAATGTGTCTGCATTTGCGGCACATGAGGTAATCATATTAAATAGTTCTGGAAACGTTAAAGGAATAAATTCATTTGCCAATTGACAGAAAAATGTGAATCCTATAAGGCCTTATGTATGGTTGGATTTTTTTATTCCTTTGTTAATCCGTTCAACGTTTACAGGGTTCTTTCCTTTACGAATTATAGTAATAATGCAAAAGTAACCTTTTACGTGATTAAAGGTCATGAACTATATTAGGTCCTCTTATGAATATCGAAATTTGGGAAATAGAAAAAAATTGTGAAAATAAAGATATTAAAAATTCCGAATTTCAGAAACGGTAACATATATAAAACCACAAAAATATATCAATGCAGAAAAAAAATCAGTGCCTCCTTAAGGATTCTCTGGAATGTCTTGGCAAAACGGGATTAATATTATTGGATATTCTGTAAGTTAATTTTATTAGTTGGAAGTGACCGATAAATAGAGAACAGAAATGCGAAAATAATTGCTCTTCTTCATTAGAAATAATTTTGTTTTTAGTTTTGATTTCATTTTAATGGTAAATAACGAAAATCATAAATAACAGCATCCGGGAATGTAGTAATATATGGGTGTATATTTTTTTCTGAAAAAGAGAACGGTGATTCATCACAGAGGGTTTAAATTCTTTGGCAAATATCGGTAATAGAAATGGTATCGATTTTTCAGCATGACAATTTGGCATTAAGACCACTTTTCTTCAGCAAAAGTGAAAACACTTCGGAAATCTCTGTGACCTGATAGCTGGCAGTGAATGAGTAAAACTTGGAATTCTTCATTTACATAAGTACTTAGAATGATGTTAGAACAGTAAGGTCCTTTGTAAGTAACACAAATAAACGGTTATATTTGTGCTTGTGAGAAGCTTATAAAAAATTGTCAGATAATTAAAGAAAAAAGTTCTTAAGGTTAGATTGCAAGTTAAACATGCATTGGATGTTTGATATTTTTGCCAAATTTGAATTGCACCGCAGCCCGCGGTAATGATCAAATTTTCTTTCGTCAAACATTAATCATTATTCAGCTCTGAAGTACTCGAGACCTTACAAACAAACATCTAGAGACGCGCAGTTTAATCAGTGCATATATTGGGAGCGATAGATCTATCACTCCATTGCGCCATTCGTTGAGAGATTGCTGATACAAGGTCTTGTACGAAGATTTATATTTCGCTTAACATTCATCGCATCCCAAAATCAAATGTTTCCGCTATTAATAATTTATTGAATCAAGATCATTTCATGCAAATGCATTTTCAGCATGATCAGAATTGATTCTTGTGCAATACAGGCTTTTTAACATTTGCCCAATTTAATACTTCCAATTAAAATTTAGAACGGGAACGGACTGGATGTATATATCAACTGTTCGTTTGTAAGATGAATGAATCAAGTTCGTGGATATGAAGAATGAAAATGTCTTTTTTTTGTCAATGAGAAAAATGCCTACCACATTGTTTGTGAAATTTCAAATGCCAAGGCTAATACCATATAAGTTTGTTTGAAATTCTTCTATACAATGTATTACGAACTAAAATATTAACTTGACTCTGATGTTTCCGCAGGGCGAATGCGTGTGTTAGTTAATTCTGTAAGAAAAAAAGTCCCTCTCATTGCTGGAAGTTGCAATTTATTGCAAGTGAGAGGAATAAGCATTTCTTTGCCAAACTGAACTGTTCGAAAAAGACGAGCTTCCCCGAAGTTACTCATGATTTTGTAAATGGAAGATAAACCTTAACTCTGCGAGATCTGATATTTCCAGCGAATTGGAAAGGAATTGAAATTCGTTTTATGATAGAAATTGTGCCCATTTCCTTTAATGACCTTGAAACTTTGTTTAGAGACATGAAAGTTTTGTTTAAAAGGTAATAAAGATTAATTCTGATTATGACTGCAGTTAGTAAATATAGCTTGCTTTAGTGGTTGTTTAACACTGTTTTTTATCATGTCGGAATATGATGGTTTTAGGATGAGGTTTTTGGTGTCAACAAATATCCGTAGGCGAAAAATAAAAAAAAATCCGTAGATGAAAAAAAAATTTATCTGCACGAGCATCTCAAAAAATCAGCTTTAATAACATGTTGCCATTGCACTTACAAAGGCTCTGATTAAAAAAAATAAGTGAATGACCTAAAACCTAGAAAAATGCCATTTTTAGAACGTGATTATATAAAATGAAATAGGCAATGTGATATTTTTTTAAACAATAAATGCGAGACAATGTTTTTTTGGATCGATTGCAATACTAAAGTGACTCATTCAATGAAATCATTAAAAGGAATAAAAATATAATTTAACTTGCGCGAGCACGTATTGCCTGGCCATTCAAGAAATTGTGTTCTGATATGCATAGATTTCAATATGCATAGCAAATTTCATTTAAATTTGTTTTCGCCTACAGATGAGATTTGAGTTTCACCTTTTGCAATTTTTCGCATTAATACTAAAGAAGCAATAAATGATGTTAAAGGATGAGCGTTTCCAGAAATTTCAGTTCGAAAAAGTCTTGAAAGCGCCTGCAGATCCACCGTCAAATAAGTAGAAAATGATCCCAATTTTTCACCTATTCATTTGAATTAATCTGCTGAAAAAGAATATTTAACAATTTATGATCCATTTTATTAATATCATTGCTTTAGTATCACGATTACATCTTTTATAACAGTATTTATCCCTTTTTGCAATAGTTGTTGCGAATTTGTTTTGCGGATTTATTACTTCCAGCTCTAAAATTCAAATTTTGAAGTAATTTGCTGGAAATACGAGTACTCATTTCTTTCAAGAGAAAATCAAGTGGTGCCATTGAGTAACGTGAGTAAATTGGAAATGTAGATTAATTGTAAATTTACCTCATAGATTTTAAAAAGGGGGTTGCGAATTTAAGAAAGAGATTAAAAAAGTAAGGCAATTATTTTAGATATTTATTTATATGGATGAAATAAATCCACTTAAATCTGAATTTTTCAATTTTGGGATAGGAAATCGCGCTTTTGTTTCGTTTTCTAACTAACAAAAAATATTCATAAATGATGAAATCCAAATTTCATGTTTCTCATTTCGAACGTGTAAGTGGTATATTTTGTTTAACTAGAAAAAGGATACTGTATGGTTAATCATATTCAAAGATTTAGCGAAGCATCGGATATTTCCTATCAAATCAGCTCTTCCCCCTGTTTTCAGTAGTTTCGCCAGGGTCCGGTGCTACAGTTGCCCGTTCTTTCTGAAAGACAGATTATATGAGAAGTATAATGAGATGAGATATTACACAATTAATGAATTTAAAAAATGGAGTTAGTAATCGATTTGGCACCAAGACTGGAAATCAGTTAGATATGGCGAAGCTTTCAATAGTTGTAAAATTATCAAGGCGTTATAATTGACGTATTAGAGCAATGTATTTTTCCTAATGATTGTCAGTGATTGATACTGATGGTTAAAATCGCATTGAAAATTATAGCATTCAATAACATTCATTAAAAAAAAAAGATGTTCCTTGAGTATTGTTTACCCATAGTCGCAAAAAAAGTGCACAAATGTACAGCAAAATTATACTTTAGAATTAGCATAGTAGGCCATTAAGGATAAAGCATAGACGCATTTTTATTTCTGGTACCTTAACTAATACCTTTTGACACTTTAATTTGCATTAATGATAAGAAGAGTCGCTCAGTGAATTCTTCACAAAAAGTTTTCAAAATTGGGTTTGTTTCTTTAATAGGACTTCTGGATTATTATAAATTGCAAGAAAGGTTTATTTCTTTAACAAGTACTTTATATCACCGACTATTCATATTCTTCTAAAATGGATAAGAGAGTCGAGTTGAAAAGATCATTCATTGTACTTAAATATAGCCCAGAATTGATTTGGATTAGCTCCCATGATTTTATTAGTCACTATTTCATCAATTTTTATTCTCAATTTGGAGAATTTCAAAATTATCCAACGAATGCATTGAGATTATCTTGAATAATAAGTTTAATCGGTGTGCAATAATCAACTATGAATCACATTTCAAATGTCCTGTTTTTAAAGTCATTTTTTTCTGTTTCTATCTCGTTTTGGACAGTCTTGTAACTTTGTTCAACTTCTATTTTTGGTAATCTTGGAATTGATGATCAACTACCTATAAATTTCTAGAAACAGTAATATTTCTAATTTTTCAATATTTTGAAGCGATGGAAATTATCATTCTCATAATCATATTAGTTATATTTCAAAATAACTCGCATTTAGATAATGCTCATTTTTGCCATACATGTTTTCTTATTCCATTTGCTGTTGACTGCTTTGCAAAATATCTTGCTCAAAAGTAAAATCTTGTGCCTTTTATTCAAAAACGAGTTTTTTTTGCTTAATTTTTTTTATTGTATTAAATTTTTTTTAAAAAATTCTTCATTGAATATTGTTATAGTGATTCGTCCTATATGAAGTACTTCATTTTTCTTCTTCATTTGAAAGTCAAATCAGAGTGATTTAAAAAAAATCCGTTTCAGTATCTTCGAATTTTTTTGTTTCAGTAAATATATTATGCTAAAGATACTGTTTAAATTAAAAGAAAGAATTTGTTTTTTTTATTCAAATAAACCTATCCTAATTCTTTCAAATTAAATATTGTACTATTTCTATTTTATTTCCATCACTCAGCCTAATATGTAGTATAAGATTGCATTGAAGTGCTTTCTAAGCTTTTCAGGTTTTTCTCACGATAACTTAACAGATTAGATTAAACCATAGAAAAAAATTAATGAAATAAAGTGCATGTAATATATTTTCCACTAGATTATTTAAATCATTTTGCGGTGATGCAAAATTGTTTTTGTGTAATTATTTTCCTTTTAAAATGACTTAGAAAGGCCCACACACTCAAGTTTTAAACTATTTTTGTAATCTCTGAAAGGCCTGCAGGGAGGATTTTGCTAATTATTTTCAGCCCTTTTTTCTTTTAAATTGAAATTTCAAAAAATAAGTTTGATATCTTTAAGTTTTTAAAGCATTTTCATCTCGGACAGTGGAATACTGTTTTGAAATATATCATGGAATTATTTACCCAAATGGAAAGAGATCAAATTCAGCTTTCATTGAAACGTTAAATGGGGAAAAAGTGCCATGGATGCGACTTGTTAATTTCCTTATATTGAAACTTTGGGGAAAATTCTTAGCATGCATATAAAAAAAATATCAAATGTCAGTTGTGTGACTAAACTTAAGTAATGTGCTTAAAAACAATAGTTCATCCACAACTTAGTAAAAGTCAAGAATTTAAGAGAATTAATTGAATTAAAATTTATTTATTCTTAGAAGCTTCACTAATTTAATTTGATTTTTTAACAAATCCGAAACAAAGATTTAATCCTCTTCGTCTGAACGCGTCAAACACATTCAAGTAAAATTTCTGAATGGCTGCCATAACGCGTGTCAAGTGCTCTACATTTTAACTTTTAAGCGTTCAAAACGTTTTGTAAGTGTTTACTTGTTTGAGAATTTTTTTTCCTAATGCGGTGGAAAACGGAAGAGAATTTCGGGGACAGGAGAGGACGGCAAAAGAATTATATAGATATGAATTTTTATTTAAAAAATACTTATCAAAAAGACTGCACGATTCTTAGCTTATTTACAAATAATGTAACTTATGTTTCCTTTAAAAAATATAACTCCAATTTTAAAAAAATTCCATGTAATAATACTTAGAACATGTTAAAAACTTGTCGGCAGCTTCAAATGAGAATGCTGGCGAATCATCAGGCCATAGAATTTCAAAATGTCCATCCGTTTTATTTCTCTGCTGATTTTAACTGGTTAATAATCTGCAAATTTAAATCTATATACTTCATTGCGATGCGTGATTGTTTGGTATAATTTTATCTTCCAAAAACTAAGATAAAAATATGCGGTAAATCTAAATATAACTTGCATTCAGTTGCTCCATATTTAAGAGAACATCGTGCCTAAAGACGCCTAAAAGATCGATTTTATTTAACATTTCGAGATTTTATTCTTTCTGAATTTCCGAAATGCACCTTCAGTGTTTATAAATAGATTGTGTTCGTAAATGACACCTTTCGATGTTCTTCATTAGCGAACAATATTCTTCTCTCTAACGAAAATAAGATGCGAAACGTGTTTCAAATTCCTTTAATTAAAATTCTTCTACTCGGTTTTACTCCAAATCGGAAGGTTCATATTCAGACTATAAATATTACTATGTAGGTCTAAGTGGCAACATTGTAGGAGTACTTAAAATAATCATGTGAATACTTCCTTTGTTTCTTGCTAGCACTTAATGTGTTGTGTATTATATTAAAGGAAGAAAAAAAAAGCATTCTGTGTCACTTAACCTTATATAAAAGCAAATCCCAATTTTATTAAATTTGCAGGTAGGAGACAAGACATTTTCTTTGTAATTTAAAAATTTTGAAAAGTAGCTTCAATTTGGAATTGTCCATTTTCGTCTATAAACAATCATCTGCTTATGAATCTAATTATTTTTTAAATTATAATTTTAATACTTTCATGAATTTTTTAAATATTTTTTTAATATTAAAAGAAAAGCTACTTAGTTATTTAACTTAGTTAACTTAGTTAATTTTTTATATCTTTTTAACGGTAATTTGTTTCATTGTAAGCAAATTTCAGGTATCAAATCTTTTGGAATAATGTTTTTCTTCGAAAGCCTCAAGGGAGGAAAGCGGTGGTTATATTTCCTCAAAATATTCGTTTTGACGCATAGAATCTAAGTTCAAATGCAGATTTATCGCAAATAAGTTAGGAACTTTTTTTGCCTATTTATAAAAAACGATAGGATGCTATATAATTGTAAAAATATATATGAAACCTACTGATACGAATGCATTCTTCTCTCTAAATTATTCAGCTCGGATGAGTTTAAATGAATTATCTGCAGAGGAAACATCTAGTTTCTTAAATGTAATCTGTTATTAAAATTTTGTTATAAAAAAAAGTACCCGGAAACTTTAAAAAAAAATTCGATGCCATATTGGATAATCCAAAACATACTTAAACAGTGAAGGGAAAACTGAAAATATTAGTGCTGTTTTTTGAAAGTTAAATATGAAAAGTGTTATTCTGAACATCAAAGTAAAGGTGAAATTAATATCTTGTTACGATCTGCGTATTTGATACTGATTAGAAAATTTCTTATACAGAATTTTATTTTATGCGAACTAATATTTGAATAATAGGATGGATCATTAATTTCTTGCAATTCTGCTGTTTATACGACATTAATGATCCGTTTTATTTTCCACAGTTGTTTCCATTTGGAAATTATTTCTGCTTTTATTCTAACAAAATTTGAATTCTCATGCTGTGTAATTAAACCACTTACTGTTTTCGTTAAAATGTTTAAATAAAAATGAGTAATTTGAAGTTGTACTGTTGATCGTACTTCGACCCATTTAGCAGTGAATTGCCTTTACATTCAAAGGTAACTTAAGTATCTTTAGCAAAATTAAATTCATAACTTTGCCTCATAGTCTTATGCACATAATATCTGAACTAGTCGGATACCTTCATTTTTTGGAAGCATTCAATGCGATTAATTTTAATTATACTTTAGAGAAAAAAATTCACATTTAATACTGACAAGATGAATATTTATAAATAGGATCACTGAGCTCTTCGAAATTTGTTTACCAATAAATAAATCACTCTAAATCTTAGGGCGGGAAAAACGGATTATAATTATTGATACTGTGTTTCCGAATTTAGTAATTTCTTTTTCCGCATAAAACGCTGAATTTTTGAAAATTCTCCTTTTAGATGTTCTTAACTTCATGCCCCTTCCCTATTAATGAGTAGAATAACTTAAGCTGGTACCTGAAGAAGCGTTTCACGGAAACAAAATTATTATTCCATGTTCAAGAGCAATACGCTGTATTTAAAATTCTTTTGATTTGCATTTTAGAAAAATGAATCGTTTGAGGCTGATTATGAATACTGTAAACGTGTCAGAATTTTAAAAGGCAAACTATTTCGATCAATTCAATAAATATCAATCAGGGTTGCTCATATAGTTTTGTGAACTAATTTAACGATAACGTTTTTGCATCTAAAATATACACTGTTGAATCAGTTTACCATAAAATCTCTTAATAAATAAGGTGATTAAAAATATCCCAATTATAACTTTGCTTTTATCACTTTTTCCCCTATTTAACGCATTTAATTTTATATCATGATAAAAAATGTACATTTCTTCAAAATATGCTTTCCATTAAAAGTATTTTATAATCTCTTTTTCTTTATGTAAAGTTTTAATACCGTAAGCGAAAGTAATTTTTTGAAGACTATTTTGAAGCATAAAATGACTCCAAAGTTTTTTCGAGTAATGATGTTAAATTGTGTGACTCTAGAATTCACTTGTAATTGTATTTACCTTGTCTGTAAAAATTGCTTGTAAAGATTGAGACTCTGAAATGCAATATTTGAAATTTTGAAAATGAAGTCTAAATTTTGCGCCAATGTATAATTTTCAGTTTATTCTATGTTTTTATCAGTTATGCTTTCAAGTTGAGCGATTCTGTGAAATTTTGAAAATGTGCTTGAAGTGAATTTCCAAAAGTTTTTTAAATTCAGAATAACTTAAACTTAATTTAAATTAGTTCTTCGAAATAAATGGATTTTAAATTAACGCAAACTCTAAATTAGAAAAAGATGAGCTCAAAATTAAAAAAAAACAACTTGAGCTCAAAATTTTAAAAAAGCTCATAATTTAAGTGAAAAAATGTGAGCTCAAAATTTAAAATAAAAAATGTGAGCTCAAAAT
>JAOUZG010034195.1:73338-110644 GCA_026289955.1 Argiope argentata | reverse complement strand
AAAAAATGTGAGCTCAAAATTTAAAATAAAAAATGTGAGCTCAAAATTTAAAATAAAAAATGTGAGCTCAAAATTTAAAATAAAAAATGTGAGCTCAAAATTTAAAAAAAAATGTGAGCTCAAAATTTAAAAAAAAATGTGAGCTCAAAATTAAAAAAAAAATGTGAGGTCAAAATTTTTAAAAAAATGTGAGGTCAAAATTTTAAAAAAAAATTGAGCTCAAAATTAAAAAAAAATGAGCCATTTCGTAAGTTGAGATTTTCATTGTAATGTAGTGTAGAAATGCTCAATTTGCTAGCAGCTTACATTGTGCGGGGGATGTGCAATTTGTATAGCATAATAAGAATTTTTCATGCACGTCTAAAATTTCTAAAAATGGTATAGAATATTGTACTCAATGTTTTCAAATTAAGTTGGAACTTTTGTGTGTTGTAATTAAGATATATTTTCATTAAAAATTAATTGCATGATTTGCAGATATATTTTTAAAAAGTATCCATAGATATTATGTTTTAAGAGATTTCAAGACACTCCTTTTTCTCACTTGATGGAGTTAAGAATATTTTTGTAAATTTTTAAATCTTTTCTTATGAGTTTAGTTTATATACACATCAGTATTTGATATGAAGATGTCTTCCAATGTTTTAAAATGATAGATTTGAAATATAAATGCCATTTTTTGAGAGCTGCAGCATCAGAAGTTATTTACTTGAAAATGCCATGAAAAATGTAAAGGAGTGAGAGTCTTCATGGCCTTGAAAAAAACTTTCCAAGCATCGCTCAAGTTGTAATTGTTTAAAAGTTTCACTAACTACAGCTCAAGGACTGCAAATATATTACTTTGTGGGTACCCTCAGTTGTAAGCTGTTATGGGAACTTTGCACCGAGATTTGCTGTTCAAGAACCAAATCGAAACAATCAGCTTGCAAGAATCTGGACGGGATTGCGTGCGTATTTACTACGAACGTTGTTGTAAAAAGAGTATTGCAATCGAAAATCCTTTAAATGGATAATTTGTGTTCAAGCAAAAAGAAAAAACAGGATGAACTCAAAATGCTCCATTAACAAGTCTCATTCTTAAAAGCTATGCAGATAATTTACAGAACACAGCAAAAACTTAGAACATTTCCTTTATATATGACATGCGATTCCCCTAAAGCTGAAGCCTCAGCAACTGTGTTGGTAGCTGAGCAGGTGTTGGATAAATCAATCGACAAACATGGACTCAGAATTGAATCCAATTTCATATACAATATCTCCCGTCCACCCGAAACCAAAAGGGTCTACTTGGAGAATCTTCCAAGTATTCCACCAAGAAAAACTTTTTGAAATTTGGTGTAGATAATTGTAACTATACCACAGACATTTACTGCGTTCAAATAGCTTTCAACATTATGAAATGACTGTATCAGAAATGTTTGCCCTTCATTAATCGATAAAATCTATGCACCGAACTGAATCAAATTATCTCTTCAAGCCATGTCTTTGTGCCTGATAAGTCATGATTTTTACCGATCTTACGAAATATACAAAGGAAATTTCTAGCAAGTCACCGGGAGTAATAAAACTTAGTCCACTGTGTCGTCAATTTGAAATTTCGTTGGACATGAAATAATTGCGACTGTATTGGACTATTTCTGATGCACTTCATCTGTTAACCAGTGACCTTTGCCCGTCATTTTAATGAATGAGTTGATGGGAGTTGATGTGACATGACTAATAGAATGGATGGTCATGCAATTCTAACCCTAAGCTCAACAGATGGAAAGATCTGCCGCAACACTCCTGATGCTCAAAAAAAAAGTGTGTTGCCACTATTAACGATCAACTTTTGCTACTCACCTGCTCCGTCCTTTGAAAATGGCTTTAAAGGATTATTTATCAATCACCTATAAAGTCATCTAACCACAAATACGAACGAACTTGCATCGACTTTTATTGCATAGATTCCTTCATTCCATATAATTAGCAGCTCCTTTACCACATAAATTTTCGTCAATTGCTCTGGACTTATTTACCGACATCGAAGTCTGAAATGCCATTAGAAGAAATAGAAATGTTTAACATGAACTATTTTAATAGCGAAAGTCTAATGACTTGTACTTATTGTAAAACGCTTCTTTGGTGGTGCAGTTTTCAAAAATGGTATTTTCTGCTGAATAAATTAGAGAATATTGAGTGTAAGAGTTATAAATTATTAATTATATAGAAGAAAATATAAAATTATTTCTCATGAAAGGGGAAATCCCCCAGTAAGGAAACTTAAAATTTAATTATTGTTTATTGAACATTGTTTTATTGAAAAGTATTATACATTGGTGCAAAAAAAAATTTTATACTTGTAGAATAACTCAGAATATGATAACTATTAAAGTTTTTGCACTAGTTTTGAAATGATAATGTTGATTTTATTTGCTTTTAAACGATGAAAATACTAAAATTTTAGTGAAATTTTCATAAAATAATATAAACTTTAAAAAATGACTAGCTTTAATTAAAAAAATTAAATAATAAGCACTTTTACAATAAATGTGCAAAAAAAAGAATATAAATGGTTTAATTACGGGTTTATTTTGGAGTCTCAGTTTATAATTGCATTTTTATATTGAAAATGAAAATACATATTGTGCAAAATACGAATCTGATTGCTTTGATCATCATTACATGTACTGAGCTGCCCGGGAAAAAATTACTCCAGATTTAGTTTCTGGGCAAGCTCCGGGCTCATTGAAAAATAAAAAATGTCGAGCCTTACTTTCAAGAAATATTTCTGTAAAATTTAATTGAATGCCTTTTTAATTTGTATTTTGTTAAAAATATATTCCATGAAAAAGCAAAATGTTCACTCGCAAGCAATTATGAGAATGCGAGTATATCAAATTAAAACCTTAGATGTAGTTCTGGCAACCAAAATGTTGCCAGAATTATATATAAGTTTTAAAATGTTTTAGAAATGTTTGACGTATAACTTAAATTGTCTTTAAAATTGAAAAAATATTGTTTTTGTATGCAATTTGTTATATTTTTTGTTAAATATATCACTGAATGAAAAGTTTTCATATTGTAAAATTTCGCATTAATATTTTGTTTGTTAAATGAAAAATAGTAAATAAGAAATAAGTAAAAAATGAGAAAAAAATGAAAAATAAGAAAATGAAAAAAAGAAAAAAAATGATAAAAAGAGAAAAAAAATAAATTTAAAAAAAATAAGAAAATGAAAAAAATAAAAAAGAAAATGAAAAAAAAGAGAAAAATGAAATAAAAAAATAAAAAAATGAAAAAATGAAAAAGAAGAAAAAAATGAAAAAAAAGGGGAAAAAATAAAAGAAAAGAAAAAGAAAAACGAAAAAATGGAGAAAAAAATAATACAGAAAATCTTTAAATTATATGCATTTTACTATGGAATATTGTGATATGCTGTTTATTAATTGTGCTGTTCTTGAATACTATATTAAGAATTGTTGTGTATATAGAGGTTTAAAAATTGAACTCATAAAAAAAATTGACTGCTTTAAAAAAATTTCAAAATATCCTAAGATATATATTATAAATTTTTAATGTTTATGAAATAAAAAAAATTACTACAAGAAAAAAAGTTTATTTTGTTTGCCTTAGTTAGAAATTCATAACTTTTCCTAAATTAATTGTTAATCATTGTAATAAAGTCTCTAAAATTTGTTTCAATATGTAATTCAAATTACATTGATAAATGTTATTTGAATTATACATTCTTTTAAAATTAGTAATGTCTTTAAGCTTCCTTTAATTCTTTGGCACTTTCACAATACTTAAGAGTGAAAGTTCAAAATACGCTGCTTGATTCTAGATCTCTTTGCAATGGCAGTCAGTTTTTTTCATTGGGAAAAAATTCTGGAGTCATAATTTACAACAATTTTTAAGCTTAACTTTCAAACGTATATTTAAGAAAGAGTAACAACAAAGGTTAAATCTGAATTTATACTTTTATACCTGAATTTATACCTTTATATTAATGCATTTAGAAACTTCGTGTATCTCCTAAGAGGTTTTTCAAAGTAACGAAAAAAGTGTCGTTATAATTGAACTTCTAAGGAAAATGATTGAATTGAAAAGTAATCTACCATTTCATTATTTTTTGAATACAAAGGCTGTATTTGTAACACTGATTTTAACAAATTTTTAAAGTAACTTTTTTTAAGAATGGAATGTGTAGATTTCCTTCTAAACACTAGATATTTGAGTACCCTGACTTAATTCTAAATTAAAAATGCCCTTTTTGTTTATTTATATTAAAAAAACTAAATAAGGGACAGCTTCTTGTATCTGTTCTTTAAAGTATTCAAACTATAAATTTCTGTTTACTACGAACGAACACTTGCACTTTGTAATGAGCTATCGACGAAAGAAAAATATCTGGAATTATTGTAACATTATGAAAGATAAAGGAATGATTTTTGATAGCAAAACATTTTTTGTATTCCTTATAATTAAATTATTTTATCAGGCCGTCAACGTCGTGTGAATACATGCATAATGAACAGCATTTATCAACAAGGCGAATTCTCTTAAGATATTTGATTATCATTCATTAAAATAAATTCATTGCATAATTGGTCGAATTCATTAAACTGAAAATTAGCAAAACTTAATTTGAAATCTTGCATTGACAAATTTTTATAGGAACCCAATTTGGTATAAGTCTTTAAACTATTCAAATTTAGAATGATTATACTTCTCTAGCTTTTGTGAATGGTTCATATTTTATATATCAATTAACTGAATTCTGTGATAAGATAAACCCTTGATAAAGCTTTGACGTCATTGTAAAGTGCTCCTGAAACACCTTTTTTAATTAGTGAATTTTGCTGATGAATTTTTAAACGACTTTAAAGTAAAGATTAATTCCCACGCACATTCATAAAAAGGGGTGAAGAATGCATTCGTTATAATTGTTTATTGCTCTGAATTATCGAGTCGATATTCATTCGTTTCAAAGAACTAGTAGATGTTCTCATTTCATCAAGTTATTGAAATAGCTTTAATTTGGTTAATTGATAACTATACTGTATTTTTAAATTTGCTTATTTAAAATATTCCTGAATTACAGATAGAAGAACGGAAAATGAGATAGGTGATCGGTTATGACCGCATCTGTCTTTTAAATGATATAATTGGTGATTGAATGCGCCAAATAAAATGAGTGAGAGTGTTTTCATGTTAAAAGTTTAAAATTAGGCTCATGCTAAATTTTTTCTAGGATTACGATTCTCTGCCTACATGCTTTGTAGTATATCAATGTATGAATATATTATTTCTGATGCCAACTTTTCTGACTCTTCAATATCAAAATGGTTAAAAATTGTATTAAATACGATTACAAGAGCGAATTATTTTATAAACAAGCAATTATCTTTTTAAAATATGAAATATTGCCATAAGCAAACGAACTGCAGAATAATTGAATGATTCATTAGCAGATGATAAAACTTTTATTTTTTATTCAGAAAGCATTGCATTCAATAGAAGATATTTTATTTCAACTTTAGCACGTTTCTCATTCTTTTCTAACTGAATTTTTTATTATGTATGGCGTTTCGAAGAATAAAGAATCAATGAATAGTTTCCCTAAGCATATTATTCGATGCTGAAATGTGGTAAATTTCAAAAGTAGTTTTTTGAAAAAAGCTTACTGAAATATTTTAGAGCTTGTTTACTGAACAATAATTATTGAAATGACACGAGTTGAATTTTATTTCTTTTTAAAAATAAGAATTGTATACAATTTTGAGCTAGTTTCAAGGAAATCTCAAGACTACTTACGGCATGCTTTAAAGCTACCAGAGATTCTTAAAGGAATTTGAAGCATCTAAATATATAATATTCTTGTGATCTTGTTTTAAAATATTTTTATTATGTAAGCAGATGATCTTGGGGAAATTTAAATTAAAATATAATTAATATTTTAGAATCATTTTTTTACAACTATGGCAAAAGCTAATCTAATATTTTTAATATAAGTATTTAAATTTTTTTTGTACTCTTTAGTGCAATTAGAATTATGGCTAAGGACCGATTTTAATTACTAACAATGTTTTTTATATCCTTCTCGTTGGAAAAGTGTTTAAATAAATGTATAAATTTATCTCGTTTTCTTGCCTTATAAAATAAAAATAGATTTTAGGAAAAATAAGGCATCTTATAGCTTTGACATGTAGTCAAGTTTTTGAATAATAAATATTCAAATTTTTGAACAAAATGTTTACATAAAATTCTACACAATAAATACAGGAAAAAAACTAGAAAGAGCACCTGCGTGTTTGTTCTGACAGCCCAAAAAAGAATAGTTGGACGTGATAGAATTATATGCTCAATTTGGCATTCATTTTACTCAATTTATATCGTCTGACGTGGTATAGTTGTTCTGAAACTTTATATTTTAATTATCTGCAAAACGTGTTATAGTGAAAATATCTTCTATATATTTTTGAAAGGACTGTAGAACGCTTGAATTAGAAATATGAATGTCTATAATTCAAAACCATTCTTTAATAGAAAAGTGGAAAAATAATCTTCTACGCAGACAAAAAAAGGCGCCTTTTTTTCCAGACTATTTAACTAGCAGGTGTTTGTCTTAACACGTGAAAATAAACTCATAAGACCGCATGCATGCTGCAGCATTTTTCGCCATTTAACTTGTTCTCAGGATTAAAACGAAAAATTAATGATTTCATTTTAATTCGAATGTTTATCATCCATTAATTTAAGTAGTTAAATAAATAAGTTTTTCAGAATTAATAGAGATATTTAAAAAAGATTTCTCGCTTAATAAATAATTATAGTCTTTTGTAATCTTATGTTAAATTTTTCTGTTTATAATGAGATATAATGATTGCATTTTTGCATTCATAAAAGCAGTGATACTTAAATAAAAAGAAATATAAAATTCATATTTTTTTCTAATAGAAAATACAAATAAAATAATAAAGCTACGAGAAAAATAAATCGTTCCACTTCCGTTTAATAAGCTTTGACATTATAAAGCATATGGATAAATATGTGTAGCGTCTCTAAATCAGAAAGCACCTCTTTGCAAGTAATAATTGAAACATTTATTTGCAACAACCAAAAATTTAAATTAAAACATAACTGCAAATAATCCTGGCTGAGGAAGAGAATGAGCAGTTCTTTATTAATCTTCTCGATTCTATAGCATGGCTAAAAGAAGATCCAAATCTGTCAGAGTCACTGGTGAAAGCAAATGTTCAAAAATAATAAAAAAGAATGTTCAAAAATAAATACTAGCAAACTGGGTATTGCTAATATGACGGTCACCCTTGAATAGAAATGCATTTAAAATCAAATTGTGATAAAATTTAAAAATGAAATTTAGTTTTAGCCCTAGAAATGTTGAACATTTTCCTGGTGGAGAGCAAAATATTTTGTTTAAAATGATAACATTCTATATTGGCAAGTGTGAGGAAATGTTTAAAAAATTTCTACTGCTCAAGAAAAAAAAAATGAAAACTTCCCCCTATTAGTTTAATCTTAAAAGCATTGAAATCATTTCCGTTTGATGCTTGATATTTTGAGTGCATAAATTTATGCAAGCATTACATTTGTAAAGTGTCTTTTTTTCTAAAATAAGAAATTAATTACTCCCAGCTAAAAAATAAAATGTTACTTAAAAATTAGTCAAAATAGTTTCTAAAAACTTGACTTGATGATTTCTTTTTCAAGAGTTTCATTTATAAGAGTAAGTTTCATTTAATTTCGATTTTGGATACTTTGTATTATCATTTTAAAAAAAGAATTCTGTTTTTCTTGAGTTTTTAAATTTTACTAAAATGTAGATTAAAAGAATATTTTGAATGAGGTTTCTTATTTCTAGAGTAAGATTTCGCATACATTTTGAATTCTAAAATTTATAATGAGGCGCATAAACCAAATTCAAATAAAATTCATTTTTCAAAATAACTCGCATTTATAATATTGAGCAATGTTCAATATTTAAATAAGGTTTTTTTTTCTATGGAATTTTTTCAAAAGCGTTTAATTAAACCTTTCTAGAATATCTTAATATTCTTGTTAAAACCTAAGAATTAGTGAAATTCTTATTATAAGATGAGCAGAACTGTAAATTTTCTGACATGAAATTCTACTCCAGTGGTCATGCCATATACAGACGAAAGTTGTGCTTTGATTTCTTAATGTATGAGTTCGGGAAACTCGAACTCGAGACGAAATCAAGAAATTCAAAAATATTTAACATCTAGTCTCAAAATTATGAAATAGCTTGTTAAAAATTTAAATCCAATAAATATTTTATGGATATTAAAGATATCAGGGTCAACAGAAAACTTTAATATTGCACGTTAATTTTATAAAATATATCCGTGAAATTTTTCTAGGCATTTGTTGATAGGGTGCTACTTTTTGAGGTTCTTGTCAGATTATCTTTAGCATTGTAGAAAAAGATTGAAAAAAAAAATGATTAAAATAATAACTATTTTCATTTATACGAGCTAGTAGTTAAGCGACGGAAAAAGGTATCGAGAATTCTCTCTGATGTTTTCCTTAAAATTGTTTTCTCCAGATATTGTAAATAGTATTGTCATGAGGCAGAGATGTTAATTAGTAAGATTTGATTGTCAGGAAAGGTGCGATGTTAATAGTAAGAATACAAACGGCTTAATATTAAATGACCTATTTTGTTTCAATGTGTAAAGTTGACCCCCATATTGAACATTCATCACCCCCTTTTAATAATTTACTGTAAAAAAAGCGTTAAATTAATTTTTTTATCAAAATGAGAAAATTTGAAATATACTTAATTTTAATGCATACTCTACACAGTGTAAAAAGTCTTTAACTCTGCTTTGAACAAATTTGTTAAAGAATATTTTTCCGAATTTCAAAAACAATTTTTAAAGAATATTTTAAGGAATGATTTTCACACATGCTGTACAGATTGAAAAATTTAATTCCTCGAAATTAATCGGCCTTGTATTGTATCAAATGCTGTTGGTATATCTTCTTGTTGAAATCATTAATAACCTTTTCAATAAAAGCGTTGCTCCCTGCATATCTGCATTACTTTGAAATATTTCGTGCTCTGTTGGGCATCTAACAGTCACAATGTTCATCAGCGCAGGGAAAATTAAATTGTTCTTTCCTTTCAACAGTTTGCATGTATTTTCGGGTGCTGCCATTTCTAATCAGCTGATTAGATTAATGATTTTGCTTCGACAATTGGAAGTTCTTGGGAAGCTGGAAGGGAAAATAGTTGATAATGCCCCGTTGTATAAAATTTCTTTCGTATTACGAAAAGTAAACAACGTGAGCATATATTTCAATGTCAAGGTACTTGACGACATTTCATTGTTTAATAAACTTCACTGAAATTGGAGACTAGGCTGTGATATTTAAAAGGATAACGCTTTTGAGCTCAAGATTCATGGTTTCTATTTCTTTTTTTCAATACCTTTTGGTGTTTATATTATTTTAAATAGGCAGATATAAAAATAAAATTTAAACTTTTAAAAATCCTACAATCATTTCAGGTTTTCGAAAAAAAGCAATTGATTCTAACTTATTTTGAAGTTCCGGTGCTATCACTTTTGTGATGTTCGAATAAACTAAGTTAAAAAACATTTGCTACAAACATTCCATGAAATAATGATACAAGTCAAATTTTTCTTAACCAATAATACATTTTAAGGTAACGTAACAATGTGTTTCTTATGATATAGAAAAGTAAAAATTTCACACTCTCTGCTCAAGATAGGTAATTGGCAATTTCTTTCGTTTTAATGAAATACAATTACTCTATTCATATAATGTCCTGATTAAAAGCGAATAGTTAAACGCTGAAATTAAAAATCATTATATTCATTGTCTTGATTAAATTGCCTTTTTGGGTCACAGAAATAAGTAAAATATTATAATATGAGCAAGACTTGAACACCGTCTCCTTGCGTTTCAGTATCTAAGATATCCAGATCCTTCCAATTATTTGTTATCTGCTATTTATGAAAACTATCTTTAAGGAAATCTTGATACACACAGAACAGTGATTTTTACTTTTTTCCTTAAGTCGTATGAGCTAAAGGAATTATCGGACAGTAAATCAAAAATTCGTCTGAGAAAAATTTCTTGTAAACATTTGTAACACTTTGACTTCAAGTTTTGATCTACACAAATATACACGAATTTACGAATTCATTTATACTATGTAGCGAAGCTCGTATTGTTAACAATGTCGGTTCATGCTATCTATAATTATTTTTAAAAACTTGAACCAGAGCGAGTTTATCGCATCCATTTCAGTTCAAAATCCCATGGCTATCCAAGGGAACAAGGAACAATCTGTCCTCTTTCTCTTTTAAATTCTCAATACAAGCTCAATTAAGCTGCATCTTAAGACATTTTCGTTTTGCTCTCAAAAAAACTCCCTAAATACCTTAACGAAAGCATTTGCCTTTCACCATTTGGAACAAGCATTGCAGGACTTGGGTCGGCGAACAAAACCATCTGCGCACGATCCGTCATCATTCGGCACTCCTCTTCTATTAAAAAAATACTTCTTTCGCATTTGCAAGGAAATTACGCAAATTATATTTTGTGTTTCCTACCAAGTTCATATGAGTTTTTACTGATGAAGGCTGTGAAAGCCCGATTCCATTAATATTATGAAGACATTAGATTTTGAAACATTTTTGATTATTTGGATAGTACTGAAAAATTGATAAAGCAAATTTTGATATTTTCGAGGAACAATAACTAAAAGCAGTAAGTATTAGCAAAAATTTAATTTTCTTTTACGCAAATTACGACTTAAATTGAAAGCAAAGAACTTATTCAGTCTTTAAGTGTTGCCCATTTAACTAACTAGAACTGCATATTTTTTGCATTGAGGCACAAAAGTCCTCGAATTATTACTGTATTTCTGAAATCAAATTAAAACCATAATTTCACTTCATTTCTAGACCATTCAATTGGTTCTTGCGAGTGTTTTCGTGGTTCGCTTTTTATCAGCGTAAAGAAAAATTTTCTATAAAAAGAAAAAAAATCTATTAACTTTCAGAAGTTAATATGTGTAGATACGCATACATTTTAATTGTTATAAAATTATTATCGAATTCCTGTAATGAGATTAATTTTTCGTTGTTTTGAAGAATAAATTCGATTTAAATGTTAGATTGAAAACGTTAGAGCAAAAAAGATGTCTGTTCAATGTTCTTTTTTTTAACTACCCGATTTAAGATCGTAATGCTTAGAAGGAAAGCGTCGATACGAAAAACACGATAGGCATTGGAAATATGATATATCATAAATTTCATAATTGGGATTTATCAGTGCACTTAAATGGTGTCATAATTTGTTGTCACGTGTTTATCATCTTCATTATTTATTTACGAGGTAATTTTTTCTTAAATTGCGCAAATAAAGCTAGAACTATTAACAGAATGAGAGATTTTGATATTGTCTTATTTTGGCTTATTTCAAAACTTTCGTTACATGTTGGAACTGTTTTATCTGAATAAATTTAAATGTGTTATGATGCCATTTTGCTCAAACATGTTAGCGATTGGTGAAGGCAAATGGAAGAAATGAGTACTGGATGTTATTTCCTGTATCGGTTGAGCTGTTTTTTTTCTTCAAATTTATCAAATTGTGTTATTCTGAAGCCATATTATATCAATAAAAACCTGAGAATTTCGAGGAGCTGATTGATGACACAAATAATGCCCATTTTTAATACGTTCCGCTACGTCATAATTGAATCCTTTATACGAGAGAATGTGGTGGAGTGAATGTGTGAAATAATTTTTAAAAAATGCAGCGAGTTCGGTTCAGAATCCGATACTTTCGTCATTACAATAGGACTTTCTCTTTCCTCTGTTGAGGATTTTTTTTCTCATCTGTAAACATAGCCCCATCAGTGGCGTTACTACCTTTCGTGATTTAGCGGGCTTTTACGACAGATCCGAAGAAATGGTAAAACATTAAAAAAGGTTTTTAAGAATTCCAAAGTATTGACCGTTCTAATAAATCTTAGATTCCTTGGAAGCAAATAAAATAAAGCCCCCCCCCCACAGCAGTGCTAATGATATACCTAAGGAAAGGATTTGCACCAAAAACTAGTGACCAGTGCCATGCTAGTAAAAAACTTTTAATCCGTTTCGGAAATCTGCATGGCTTTTACGTCTTGCCGCTGATGGGTATTCTATATTTTTGCATGCATACCAATCCCTAAAGTAAGCTGCTATGTAATGAAATGTAAGGAATGGGTTGTTATAAAAAATATATATCGTTCAAATTTCTGCCTTCTGTACAATATCAAATTTTCAACCCTTCCCACTCGGCAAACCGCGTTGCAGGAAGAGAATTCCTTGCTTGGCCAACAATGCGGGGATCGGTGCATCTCTCCCCGAGGAATGTCGCGCCGAACGAATCCACCCCAACGACGCGAGAGGAACGGTGGAGCGCCCCAAGTAGGACCGTGCCACTGTTTAGAAGTAGGATTTCTTTATGCTTACACTTGTGCAGTTCGATAACTGCATTAAGATTTCATGTTTGTATGTGTATATTTTAGAATGTGATTCTTAAAAATTCTTTGTATTAATTGTGATATTTAGTTGATGCTCATCCCCCCTCTTTTTGAAGGTAAGTATATACTGGGTGTTTTTTTAGCTTTAATATTTAAGATGTTCCATTCATAAGGTGAGTATGAAGGACAATATTCGATTTTGTAGATAACAATGAAAATTTGCGAGTTTAATCGTGCTTTACGAATTTTATTATCATGTGAGGACATGTTTTTGGGGATGAGGTTTTTGGCGTTAATGAAAATCCGTAGGCGTAAAATAGAACCTTTTTTATCTGCACAAGAATCTCAAAAAATCAGCTTTTGATAACGTGTTGCCATCTCATTAATAAAAACTGTGACTTAAAAAATAAGTTAATCGGTCCAGCAAATAAAACCTAGAAAAAGGGCATTTTGAGCACGTGATAGTATGAAATAAACAGAAAATGTGATATTTTTTTAACAATAAAGGCGAGACAAAGTTTGTATTTCTAAATCGTTGCAATACTAAAGTGACTCATTCAATGAAACAGTCAAAATGAATAAAAATATAATTTAACTTGCACAAGCACGAGGTGTTTGGCCGTTCAAGAATTGATGTTCTGACATGATACCCTGAAATATGCATAGCATATTTCATTTTAATCTTTTATTTCAAATTGATTGCAATTTCTTCACAAATTGTTTTTGAAACTGGAAAGTTTTGACTATTTTAAAGATTTATTAATACTCAATTTACTTTTGAATTTTTCCCAGTATGATCAGAAATATGTTCTATACGTACAAATTAATACATATTTAAAGACAACTCAATTCCAAATCGTCAGTCGTATTCCCTTTATTCACCTAATCAGGTTCAAGTAAATTTTTTTAAACTTGTAGTGGTTGGCATTTGATGTTCATACAATTTTTGAAATATTAATTCATTAATTCTTTATTAATTAAAAACTAATTTTCTGTTCAAAAATTTTCATTTCCCCGCCTCCAAATAATTAACGAATTCTTTTGTTTTTTTCCCCAACACCAATGAGGTTCGGCTTAACATGTTTTCGGCTGATTATTTTAAACGATTCTGTTTATTTTCATAATGCTTGATGTATTTAAAATCAAACATTGTTAATGAATAGATGTTTCCGATTCATTTTGAAGTACTTTCGAATTAAAATAATACAGAATATAGAAAATTAGTAATTTCTACCTGAGTACCCCAACTTGTGAAGAAAAATCACGCATTTTAAGTTGCCACAATTGGCCTTGAAAATCCTATGCTTTTATAATTTTTTGATCAATTATTTATAGTAATTGCAATTGTTAGGCCGGGATAGTCTGGTTGGTATGGCGTTGGATTCCCATCCCTTGGGCTGCGAGTTCGAATACCAAGTATAGAAAGGAGAATGGAAAATTGATAGGGAAATTCGCTTTCTATTTTGCTGCTTATCATTGTTAATCTGTCATACTTCTTTACATATTTATATCAATTGTAATAGTTTAATAAAGAGTAACTGAAATAAAAAATTTCTTTGTTAGCCTAAGTAGGAATTGATTAAAATATATTTTTATATTGCTTGTTTTCAATATATCCTCTAAAATGAGCATGTAGGGCGCATTCGCATATTTCAACATTCCTGCTGCATTCAGTTGTTAAAGATCATGCTATTTTTGAATCAAGCAACCAAATTATTGTAGTTTAAGAATACAAATATTATACAACGGCAAAATAAAAGTAAAAAATGCTTTTCGGTGACCTAATATTTTATTAATAGTCCCAACTTAAATATGGTGGACGGACTTTCTAATTGTGGCAAGGCCAGGATATTTACTTATCTGCTACTATAATGACAAAATTTCTTGCAGTCTCATATTTCTTAAGATAAATCCTCCGTATTCAAAATTATCAGATATAATGGAAGAAAAAAATCAGATATCAAAATATTCGATAACGAGTTTAATGCTATTTTTTTTGGATGCGAAATTATGTTGCATTTTTTTTCTGTACGCAGGCGAAAACGAAGAATTTAAAATTTTATGAATTCACGAGTTACTGATTAATATTTTAGTATAACACTGTTTTTATAATCATACAATTATACTTGCATTTTTTGGGCAAAAGTTAATCAAATAAAATTCTTTTAAATAATAGAAAATATGTTTAATATTTTAGTCAGATGACAATTTTAACATTGGTATGCTTTCCCTCTGGGTAATGGCGATTCGAGCTCGGATGTTAATAATAAACTTTTTAACGGTCTTTAAAATTTCTTTGGGGAAAAGAATCGTAATTCTTTTATAATATTTAGAATAATTTGTGAATGAAATAACTATCGAATATTTTGTCATTAATGAAATAAAAATCAATTTTAGCATGTAGATTGAAGCATTGAAGATGCTTTTAACCCTTTGTACGAAAAATAATTAGATGCAAAATTGTTCACCTATTACAAAGATTTGTTTATTGCTGTGAAAAATAAATATGCAATATTCTTTTAAGTTGTAGATTGATTTTTCAAAGAAATTCATCTCTTAACGATTATGTAGGCGTTTTTAACAGTTAAATATTTAAAATAAATAAAACATCAAAATGATGCACAACCTTGAATGGTGAGTCAGAGACACCATCGAAATGCAAAGGGTTAATGTATATAAAAAAAAACCTATTACGACGTACCTAATAGAACAAACTTATTCGTCTAAATATGGAACGAAACTCTTAAACAGAAAAAGTCAAATATCGTGAGGTGTAATCATATACCAAATACAACATAGGTTACCAAAATGTGTACTCGGGATGAATTTTCCGTGAATAATAATAATAAAAAAAAAGGTTTTGCTATAGCAAATTTCATATCTTATACAAATGTTAATATGCACACGAATATTTTGGGCACATCAGCTTTTTAGTAAACCTTACTAATTTTTAAACGGTACTTTTGGTTTTGATATAGGATAATCGACATCAGAACAAAGATGGGGTGGGGAGTGGGTTTCTTCCCTTCCCTCCCCTCCCCTCCCCTTCAATGATTGCCTTTCGGTATTTCGATTGAATCTAAATTCTTATATTCACCTACTGTTCGGGAGGCAAGATATTATGGCAAATTTATCTTTTCCAATTTTTTAAAAATTTTGGAATGTTACTCCATCTCATATTATGCATTGTTTTCACATTTCCTCTTGTTTTGCATATGTAGATAAAGAAAACAATAAGCTTTTTTTATGGATTTGAGTGGTAACCCTGTTTGCTCTTTCGAAAAATTGTAGTAATGTATTTAGCGCATTTCTTTTGTAGTATTTATCTTGATTGCATCAGTCATTGCATAAAGTGTCCTTCTCTTTGTCCTACAGTACTCTTTATAGCGCTATTTTTTAATGTGTCGATGAATGGTCATTATCATTGTCTATGAATGGCTATATCAGTTCATAAATATTAATAAATTTAAAAAGGAAAAATAGACACATTTGAAAATTTTGAAAGACTAAATGATACATCTAACGAACTGATGATCAATTTCTAGTTTCACGTCTTTTTCCTTGTGCTGTAATATTATGCTTCTGTTAATCTTCATTTACTGCATTCATTCCAGTGTGTTCCTTTTAAATTTCATCTTGATTGAGTTAAAAGCTTGATAGCGGAATGTTCACTTGCCATAATTATTCTAATAATTTTCTGATAGGTATGAAATATTTCATTTGGCTCAGATTAACAAGTCTGATGATTAAGCTTTGCACTTCATCTATGTGGCATTTTTTATTAATTTGCACAGAGTATGTAGTAATATATTCTTTTAAGATATTTAATTTAAAACTTCACTCAGTTTGATGTGCAATAATTTTATCCTTCCAGCAAGTTTCATTTTTGAATTGGCATGTGTAGGGACTGGCAAATGTAATACAAATATGCTTATTATGTCGGATTCAGAGTTGTACGAAATGCGAAATGCTCAGAATATAATGTCTAGTTTATTTTAAGACAATTAACTCTTTACCCTGTATAGCTATTATACCAATAAGAAAAAACGTTAATATCGGATATTGTTTCATTACGCCAAATAAATGTCCGGAAATTTTATAAGATAAGCGGAATTTCATATCGATAATTAATGTTCAATGTAATATATTTGAAATTTTTTTTCTTTAGAAACAGATAAATCATTAAACATAACCTTTAATAATAAAAGTATTGTTGAATTCTATGTGAAAATTATGCTACTACTATTTTTATTAAAGTGAGATTTCTCTGAATGTTCTTCTATCCAATAAACTAGTGATTTCGCCTGAAAATAAAATTTCTTTCCTTTAATAAACACCGATCATTTTATAGGCTTAAAAGTATTTACGGTATTTGCGTCTATTAAATCAGAGATTTAAAAAAATGGGTTAAACAGTGATATAAAAATGAAGTATGTTATTTCATCATAAAATTAAAAATGAAGATGTATGTTAATTATTAGAGCTTGATAAACTAGAATTACTAAATGAAGAATTAAATGCAAGAGTGATGGAAGAGTTTCAATATTTAAACATAAGTAAATATTTTGGAAGATCATAATCATTTCAAAGATAAACATGAATCGTGTTTATTCATCCAAAATTTTGTGAATAAAAGCACGAAATTTGCTAGTGATAAGGTGGGATTTACTTAGTATATGGTTCAGGGGAGTTGATTCTTTCGAAATAGAATTTCCGGGAAAGAAAATTAAATATAGCAAGATTCACGACACATCTCGTTCCGAAATTCATAGTGCACCACATGCATGACACACCCATTAGACCAGGGTGCGCAGATGCAATAAAAGACTGGCAGAATCGAATTATTAAGTCCCAATTTCCCGAATGAAAAAAAATCTAGAAATAAGTTAGTTATGGTAGTTCGAGTAGTTAGGTAATAGTTCGAGAGAGTTATTAACTATAATTAATTCAATTAATCTGTTTGTCTACCTTAATAAACATATCCATTTATGTCCTTTTCATCGACACTCATTTTGTAAAGAAGCTATAATAAATATCCAAGTTCTAGAGATCATTATTTGTTGATAACTGTACCAAATTTCTTTTCGTTAAATCATTCAATTTTTTACTAATTGTTTACGTGTTTCTGAAAGCTTTGAGAGACAAATGTTAAACTCATTGTTAGATTAAGCTCAAAATTTGATAGGTGTCTATATAGATTTTAAATCTGTCTGTTAATTATTTTTCATCCAAATATCACCAATTTTTTTGTCTTGTTCACTTATTTGAATAGCCGGACAAGATCCCCTTCTGAACTGATTTTGCTCAAAATTCTATAGAAATATACAAAATGATACAAAGACGATAGACCAAATTTAATATGTCTAGCTCAAAGTGTTTTTGATTATCTTTGTTATAGACAGACATAATGACAAAAGTGTGCAATTCAAACTCAACCTGGAACGTGGGGATTCATCAAAACATGCATTAAGAATTTTTTGACGATTACATTTCATCAATACTTCGTACTTCGGAAAAAGTAAAAAAGAGAGCAGATTCAAACAAGTAACATAAAAAAACAATGTTTAAAAATCAATTCCTAATTTGGATATTAGGAAAGATTTTAATTTAGTTACTTTTTATTAAATAATTACAATTTTTCTTCTCACGTTCCACTTTACAACGGAAGAAAGGGTACAATAGCTCCAAGGGACCCCCGAGCACCGGAATAATTAAGGATAATTCTTAAAGTTGTTGAGGCTATACATTGCCAATCATCAAAAGCATATTTATATATCAGGGCAGATCTGTTTTGAATGGACTTAGCACAGAATTTCATTTAAATTTACAAAGTTGCAGTAAAGACCATGTACTAAATTTCCTACATCTAGTTCAAAGGGTTTCTGAGTAAATTTGTCAGACATTTTTCAAAAATTGTGTTTTATGATTTCAAAGAAGTAAAAGACGAAATCAGTCTCCATTTCGAATTCTTTGATAATTATAATATTTTTTTGATAATTTTGTATATAAAGTAAAAAAAATCTCGAAAGCAGATTAATTATTTTTAATCAGTTTTTTTAACTGTTTTTGGTCATTTCTATCTACACTAACTTTTAAAAAACGCAATAAAAAATAAGAGTTATAGAATAGAAAGCCGCCTCAAACCTCATAATGGTTACTGTATCCGTAACCATTATGGTCACTGAACAGTTTGATGGTCGTGTTAAGGGAATTTTATTAAAGACCGCAATATGCACAGAAGGACAAAAAAAATATGATGTACAGAATTTACAAACATAAAAGAAATTGTTGTAATGTGAAACAGTTTATGACGATTTTCGACTTTGAAAAATTATTTGGGTAATATTAAGCTGAAAGATACTATACAATATATGAAAAAAACCAAATGAATTGTGATTATTTTACTTGTTATAGCATAGTGGATGAGGATGCATTTAAAAAAATGTAGAATAGAATTTGGTTAAATGTAACAAAAAAAATCTATTTGAAAAGTATTTATTGAATGCATATGAATGTGAAGAAATTAAGCGTGTTTTCCCCCTCTAGTCCTTGTGTTTATAACACTTGATGTTAAAATTTAGTATTAACTTATAAAACAAGACTAAATTCTTAGAATAACGAAATCACCATTTTTATTTTATCAAGATCGAATTTTTTACACTGTTGCCAAACACATCAACATAAAATAACTGTTGCCACAAAAATACAATGCCGTTAATAATTATCTTACATTCGGCCATCCTGAAAAAAATGGACGACCCTGTCCATAAAATTACGAAAATGAGGCACATTGTAAATTATTCAAAGTACATAGTCCTGAAGGTATGTTGGCAATTTTTTTATTCTATTTTCTCGTGGAGCATTTGGGAGTTCATTAACCATATCTTCCTCTTCATCATCATAGTCAACGTCAACGATTTCATCTTCATTTACAATGTGAAATAGTTTCATCTGCGATGCATGAGCTGTAGTTGTATAATGCCGTCTTACACGTCCTTGTGCTTTTGTTCTAAAATCTGTGACTTGATATACATCAGATGGAAACACCTTCACAACTACAAGGGATCCTCTGTATCGAACTTGCGTTTTTGTGCGACTCCCAGGAGTGGTTTCAGGTAACCGTTTTACAACGACAACATCGCCAACAGAATATGTATGTGCATCACAGTGATGCTTATCAAAATTGGACTTCATTTTCTCTTGTGCTTTCAGTATATCGTTTCGTGCTTCTTCTTGCAGTACTCCAGGAGAAACATATTCATCCGACATTGGAAGCAATTCTCTTGGAAAATTATCAAGTTTTCTAGGCTTGTATCCAAATAATAGGTGGAATGGCGCTTTGCCTGTAGATTTGCTGGGCGACCAATTAATGCATCTCTGGATTTCAGGCAACATCTTGTCCCAGTCCCTATGGTTATCCGCATGCACATTTGAGGAAATCATAGGTATAAGCACACGATTTATCCGCTCCACTTGTCCATTAGCAGCTGGTCTTTGCGAGCAGTTCACAGTATGTTTTACGCCATGCTTCATGCAGAATTCTTTAAATGCTGATGATGTGAAACATGAGCCTCGGTCAGTAACGACTCTGATAGGACTTCCAAAGTCATTTATGAATTCTTCAAAGTACTTCAATACACATTTAGTAGAGCAGCTAGTACATGCACGTAAACGAACAAATTTTGTCAAATTATCAATTATTACTAATAGTTCAGTATTGCGATTCGAACAAGCGTTAAAGGGTCCCAAAAAGTCCATGTGTACTATTTCAAAGGGTCGTTTACTGGCGGAATTGGATTGAGTTTACCCTGAACTTTTCCGGCGGGTACTTTCGTAAAAGCACATGTAACGCATTGATTTATATGCTGTTTTACATATTCTGACATTCGAGGAAACCAGAAATGCTGTGTTATAAGTAATTTGACCTTGTCAACTCCAAAATGACCCGAAAAATCGTGAAAGCGTACAACTAAATATTTCCTCATAGATCGTGGCATTACAAACAATTTTTTGCAGACACCGTTGTCAATTTGTAAGCAGTACAGTATTCCGTTTATAAGTTCATATTTACTGACAATATTTTTCTTTTCCGCTTTTTTCTTGGAGCATTTTAATATTTTAATGATATTGTTTAACTCTTCGTCCTGGGACTGAATTAAAGCTACTTTGTCTTCTTCAGTACTTATATAATAGACACGCGGTTTCTCACTTATATTTAATGGAATACTGGTATCAATTTCGACTAGTTGGTTCGGACATTTCACTATTATATCTAATGGGCTGCATTCAGTGGCTTCTTTAGATTGTTCAGGATCTTCGTCTTCTACTGGTGCGCGACTCAGGGCGTCCACATGGGTCATCTGGTCACCGGATTTATGCTTAACATCGTAATTGAATTCACTTAGCTGTTCTATCCACCTTGCCGTTTGGGGCCTTATGTTTTTTTGAGTTTTTAGATATATAATTGCAGAACAATCTGTAATAATAGTAAATCGAAGACCAAGAAGAAGGGATCTAAGGCGACTGAGAGACCAAACAACAGCCAGTAGCTCCAATCGGCTCGAATGATAATTTTCTTCATCTGGATTAGTACGTCTGCTTACACAATAGACCAAGCGAAGGGTATTATCTCTGTCTCTCTGAAGTAGCATTCCAGCCAAACCCACGGAGCTTGCATCGGTGTGCAGTTCGGTTTCATCCCGAGGATCAAACAATTTCAAGACTGGTTTGGATACAAGAAGATTACGTAATCTTTCAAAAGAAGTTTGATGTTCATTGGTCCAGACAAATAATTGACCATTCTTTAATAAGCGGGTTAAAGGAGCTGCAATTGACGCATATCCAGCAATGAAGCGACGGAAGAATCCAGTCAATCCTAAAAATCTCTGAACTTCATCCCTTTTTTGGGGAACAGGGAATTCGGCAACAGCAGCAAGTTTTCTGGGTCCAGGTTTGATACCATCCTTGCTGACAACAAATCCTAAATATTCAATCTCTTTTTTAGCAAACTCACACTTTGATAGTTTCAACGTTATCCCTGCATTGCACAATTTTTCGAGCACTGCTCTAAGCATATTGATCATATTTTCAAAGTTAGAGGATCCAAAAAATATGTCATCTATGAAACACGACACACCATTACATAATAAATTGCCTAAAGCTAATGACATACATCGTTGAAACACTGCAGGCCCGTTTGAAAGACCAAAGAATAGTCTAGTGGGTTCATAGTGGCCGTCTGGTGTTGTAAACGCGGCCTTACGAGCTGACTCATCATCCATAGGTATTTGATTAAAACCCTGGCAGGCATCAAGAATGCAAAACAAACTAGAACCAGCAATTCTGTCTAATAAATCATCTATATGTGGTAAAGGGAATTTGTCCTTGACAGTCTGCGCGTTTAATTGTCTGTAGTCAATCACCATTCGATATTCACCAGTTTTCTTCTTTACAAGCAAAACGGGACTGCTATATTCAGATGAACTATCTCGAACAATACCTTGATCTTTCATTTCTAAAATAATGTCTCTTAGAATCTGCCTTTCGTAGTGGGAAGCACGGTATGGAGAACGAGCGACAGGAGTACTACCAGCCTTTTCAACTATTTTCATGACTGTATTGTTGACACATCCCAACTCATTAGGACTTAGAGCGATGCACTTTCTGAATTCATTCAATAGGTCACAGACACGTTGCTTTTGCTCATCCGATGTGTCTGGTCCAATCTTTATGTCATCAATTTTAACTTTTTCTTTGAGATCTCTTTTGGCAATAGCAACTAGATTTTCTTTGTCACCGTTGATATCGGGATATTTAATAGAATCAACATTTTCAGTCGACCAAACACCTCTTAAAATAACTCGATCCTTCTTTAAGCGTAGAGTATTATCGCTGCAGTTAACTATGGGTACTAGTGTTTTACCATCTTGAATTAATAAAGACGAACTTGATTCATTATCAGCGTTATCAAAAGTCATCACTTCGTCATTCGTTGATTTGTTATCTACAACTTCCAACATTTGTATCATATTCGGTTGAACAGTTATCGTTTTTGATGCTCTCAGAATAGCAGTTGCATGGGGTGATTCGTCAACTCCAATGTTCGCTAGACGTCGAAATTCATCCATGTGAAACATTATAGATTTTCCTTCCCGTCTTATCATCACTAAATTTGGAAAATCTATCAAATCCTTTCCGACAATGACGAATGGCCCTTGAAATGTATCATCATTTACAACGTGCAACTTCACATCCTTTAAAATTAAATTGTCTATAGCCACATTTACTGTACAAATTCCAAGTGATTGTGTTATGCCACCTCCAATTCCTGTTATAGAAATAACATTGTTTTTAGGTTGAACAAGCACATTAATTTGCTTTGCAAATGAGTATTTTATCATTGATATATCAGCCGCTGTGTCTATTAATGCATCTGTATTCATTCCATTTATTGATACGATTTTAAGTGTAACATCTCTATTGGAGCATGATAAGGAGGATAAATTTACTGTGAGATTACTACGTGATTTAGGACATTCCCTAGTTCCATGGCCTTCAGTCCTACAAAACTTAGGTCTTTTAGGTTTTACGCAATCACGTGCCAAATGACCTTTTTCATAACAATTATAACACGTAATTGGCTCCATCATTCGATAATTAGTAGCAGAACGATTATTTATTTTGGTATTATATTGACCACCAATATTCTTATTATTTATGTATAGACCAGATAGCTCAATGTGTTCGTCAATTTTATCAGCCAAGCTCGTTGGCGACTTCAACAGTGACCATTCACTGATATAATATTCTTGCACTGTTAAAGGTGCGTCTTGCTTCATTCTATCTGATATTATTAAGTCCTTTAAATTTTCAAAAGTTTTTACATTTAACCCATTTATCCACCCATTGAAATAAGTTTCTAATTCATAGTAGTATTCTCGCCACGTACCTCCAGGTTTAATTTTATGCGAGTAGAACAATTGGCGAAATTTTTCAGCACTTAGCTTGAAACGCTTAAGTAGCAGTTCTTTCATATAAGAATAGTTTTCAGCCAATTCTTCAGGTTCTCTTATAATTATGTCGACTATTTCACTAGGAAGAACACTAGTCAAACACGCCATCCATAGAGAGGTTTCCATATTTACCCTCTTCATTACTCTCTCAAAATGTACTAAATATAATCCAATGTCGTCATATTTCAAATCAAAATTTCTTACCTGAGTCTTCCAGTCTATTTTCGGGCTGATTTCCACATTGGGCGCGTTTTGAGCAATTGGCGATAACGATTTGGCTTCAATTTCCAGCTTCTTTATCGCCAAATCATGTTCTCGCATAGCATTTCTTTCTGCAAGTTCAAATTCTTCTTTACGTTTTAGAGCAGCTTCCTCTGCTTTTCGATCGGCATTTATGTTACCGATTATTCCATGTATTATATCTTCATCATAATTCCTACTTTTCTTGATCAAACTTATCAATTCCACGACTTTATTATTTTCTCCGATTTCCTCTCCAAGTTCCACTGCAACGAGTTCTAAATCCTTTTTTCGTAATCTCGCAAGTAAAGACATCTTTCTAAAACTATACAATTATCCACTTCTTATCCCACTTCTGAATTATTAACTTATAAAACAAGACTAAATTCTTAGAATAACGAAATCACCATTTTTATTTTATCAAGATCGAATTTTTTACACTGTTGCCAAACACATCAACATAAAATAACTGTTGCCACAAAAATACAATGCCGTTAATAATTATCTTACATTAGGAAGGCAAGAAAACATGTCTATTTTCACTGGTAAATGTAATTATTTTTTTATAAAAAAATTCCTGAAGAGGAAGTTGATGGCGATTCTTTACAGCTATTTTTGTTCAAGGCCTGGTAAGGAATTTTTTCATATACCAAGAGACTGTAAGGAAACATTTTTTAGCGTAATGAAATACTATGCCAATCCTATCACAGCTGCATTAATCACTCTCCGATTGCTTGAATCTTTTGAGGTGGGCTGGAAAAGGGCCGTGTTCTGAGATGAAAACAATACCCTTCCTGATACAGTTTAGAGGGATGAAAATTAACTGATAGCAGGATATTGAAATTTTTTCTGCCTCTATCACCATTGCTCTAATAGCCTTTTATATGGGGCTTAGAAAGCTTTGTGTGCACATAAAATTGCCTATTTAGCTCTGCGTCCTTAGCCAGTGGATATGCTTTTCCCATTACATATGTTGCTTGCATGCACCTTCATCCATGAGACTTTTATTATTGAATTTAAAAGGTGGATGCTAAATTTATTTTCTTACTATTTGGTTTGTACTTTTTGAATTAGAGGATGCCATGGTGCTTGCTCTATTGTCGACTTCTATTTTAAAAGTGATGATGTTTGGAAATTGAAATACATATTTACTTACTTCATGAAGTGCGGGAAATTTAGCTTGGTAAACAGTATTGTTCTCATTCAATTTAAGACTAGTGATGGGACTAGTTGTTCTGATATATTACTTGCGTTCTGTGATCCCGACACAGAATGCAACTCCGACACCGTGCTGTGTTTTCGCGCCATCTGTGAATCTATCGACGGAGTCAATTGACTCTTTCACCTTTCGGTGAGATTTATTCGGGATTCAGATTATGTGAAGGGCGAGCACACCAGTCAGTTGTTTTCTCCCCTGACTCGTCTCGTTGGATCTATGTTATGCGCAAGAGGGATTCTTAGTCGATATATTGGACTTAAACCGTAATGGTATGTGCAGGGCTGTTATGTTGAATATGGTTTGTACCGCTGCACTTGGAGTTGAGATAGCATCAGAAATCTAGCGATGAAAGGCTCTCTGAATGTAAGAAAGTTTCCCTTCATTTTGTATGTTGAGTTTAGCCATTCCGCTGAAACGCTGTGAGCAAGCATTTTCACAACTCCAGTTTTATAAAGAACTCTTCTGCGTTTCTGAGACTTTTCCCCGTGTGCTGCCAACGATTTCTTAAACTTGAATGCATTTTAAGGGCCTCTTTTCCTAGTTTTTATATATGCTCAGTGGTGTCCCACTTGGTTTCAATTTTATAGACGGCTGTAGGTATAAAACAAATTTTTATTCCTTTTGAAAGGGACATTTTTATCATGTTAGAACAAGTGGTTTTGGGGATGAAGTTTTTGTCGTCAATAAAAATTCGTAGACGAAAAATTGAAATTTTATTATCTGCATGAGCCGCTCAAAAAAATCGGCTTTTAATAACGCATTGCCATTGCATTTAAAAAAGCTCTGATCTAAAAAAATAAGTTTATGACTACAGCAAATAAAACCTAGAACGATGTCATTTTGAGCACGTGATTATATGAAATGAAATAAATAGGAAATGTGATGTTTTTTTAAGTAATAAATGCTAGACAAATATTTTTTAATCGTTTGCAATACTAAAGTGACTCATTCGACGGAACAATTGAAATGAATAAAAATATAATTTAACTTGCACGAGAACGTGGTGCTTGGCCGTTCTAGAAACTATGGTCTGGCACGATGCATTGAAATATGCATAGCAGATTTCATTTTAATCTTTTATTTAAAATTTAATTCTAAACCTGTATCTGTTGCAACATGTATGAGTTGCATAAAAATAAAATTCACGCCTTCCCCAGAAGAAATAAAATTGACTAAAATACTTCTGGATTTTTTTTATATAGAACAGAACACAGTCTCATGCAGCTGTATCCGCAACCCTTCTGATTACTAAACGGTTTGATGGGCATGTTACGGGATTCTTATTAAATACCTAAATATGTATAGAAGAAAAAAATAACTGTATACCATATTTGTAAACATACAATAGTTGATAGTAAAATGAAAGTTTAATTTTTCGAAGTTGAAAACCCTTGTAAACAAATTAATTACTTTTCTCCATATTATTATTATTCAAAAACTTAAATTAATGAACTGTTGTTTTTTTCATAATTCGAGTTCGGTCCTCTTGAAGATAAACTATTTCATTTAAACCAGGTAACTACTGGTACAAAGAGTTTATTTTTTTTGTCGTCAATTTATGCCAACGAAGTAATAAATATGTATCCTTGTAATAGACGTTTCTTTACAGTTATGAAACATTCACACTCATTAAGAATAATTTCTTGCCAATAATTTCAAAATGTGAGCATGTCACCAACACATTTATTTCCTCGAAATTGTGTTTCTTAATCAAACTTGCTCGAATGTCAAAATTGGATTCGTTAGGTTACAGATATTTTAGAATCCAAGGATGTATAATGAATGTTCTGCTATTCTTCAGAAGTAATGCATTTCGAATTTAAATTGGCTTTATTACAGATGTGGTTTTATGTATGTATAAGTAGATGAATAAATGGAAATATTTTGCAAAAACGAAGAGGCTACCGCTTGACCATTAGTGGGGACAGGAAATTCTCAAATGCGCATGTCAAAACAGGCCACCGTAACTCTTAGTGGTGAAGCCATGTGAAGTATCCGACATCTTTAAAAAAAATCTGAAAAAGATATATCTAATAATGTAGAATATTAATCACCTTCTAAAATACTTTGCTCCTGCAAATATCCTGAATAGATAGGAGTCAATTGTCAAAATTAAATTCATGCTCTCATCCTGATTGCTATAGCGCGTCTTTGGCTATTTTGTGGTAAAACATCTCGTCATGGGTGGTACGTCATGACAAGTGGTTAAACAATATTTGAAAATTCCATCTATCTAAAGCACTTTCATTTTATTGCACTTTCCTTTTATTATCTGTCAGTATATTATTGTCTTAACTTTTTTTAATACTCATTATTTTTACTTTTTTTCTTTTTCAAATACGACTGAGTGGATGAAATGCGACTGGGACCGTGCCAACCAGAACGCAATTTTACCTCTGAAAACAATAAAAGATGAATGGAACTTCTGCTGGAAGACTGCAAAAAATCTGGAATGACCTTGACAGTAATCAAGCACTCCCATTGATGCCTGAAAAGGAGACACTGCGAGGCTTGTTCATCTTCTTGAACATTACTGACAAACTTTTTAAGAACGCTTGCAGAATTTCAGCACGAACTGAATAATTTGAATTTGAAGCTGACAAAGACTTTGAAAAAGAGTTGATGATGTCCAAACTATTTAAATTTTGTTTAATCTTTGTTATTGGAATGATAATTTTAATTTCCTTTCTGTAACATATGAAAGAAAAAAATTAATCCTCCTCCGGAAGAAGGGGGAAGGTTGAGCTGCCAAAAATCTTTCACGAACCCGCATCTCTCGCATCCAGACGCCGTCTTATGAGCTGGTACGCGACTGATGTGTGGTTAATAGGGGCGCGCTGTTGTTTGTCTTGCTTTCATTTACACAACACCACAGAGATACGTTCATATCACACTAGGTGTCCGTAGTAAAATATTTACGCTTAAATCTACGATTCTTCTATGAAAATAAAATTCGTTTTAAAAGGAACAGTTAATATTGTGAAAGGGAATTTATAAAATCAATCGCTATTTGGTTTTATATCAAATTTCGCACATATGAAATCTTATTCATGTGGCAAATTTTAAAATACTACCATTACTACCATTTTAACCATTAATTATGGTGAAAACTGAATTTACTTAATAATTATTACCATTTATTTACCTTTAATTATGCATAACATGTTGGTTTAAAGTAACTTGTAACGTGCAATTATAAATTATATTTCAATATGAAAACTAAAAATAAAAATCCCGACCACAATCTGTTAATTTAGCTATGGACGAGATGAATAAGAGCTGAAATTGTTCGTAATGAATATCATGGACTTAATCGCTTTTAAATATTTATAAAAATAATAATGTGAGCTCTAATTGAATTTTAATTCATCCATAATTTGTCTAATTGAGGTTCTTGGGTAAGACAGAGAATGTCTTGCATGACAGTGACTTGCCATAATTACCAAATATTAACGTTTTTACTTGACTGGTCATTTCTGGCAGGCAATTAATAGTATCCAGAAATCAAATATATGCATCATGCGGGTTGTTCAGAATCCACTGAAACAAAACTTGACCTAGCTACACTAGTTAAAAAAATAGCATGCAAAATTAGATTGTTTTAAGCATTGGCGTTTTTGGGTATCGTATTTATACATTTGAAAAGTATAGATTGGATGTTGTTGGAGTTAGTTGTCACTACTAACGTTAAATATGTAAACAAAAATTTACTCATTTAGCTCTTATCGTTTCGTAAAAAGTGTCTTGGAATGGAACAGCTGCAGTGAGATTTCTCGTAAATAGATTTCGCTCGAGAATTTACGATTATGGTGTAAATACGTTACGCTAAATTTTATTAATACATCTCGAAGCGTTTTCCGTCAGCCTTGACTCGAATATATTTTTACCGAAAGTGTTGTTTGAGTACGTGGAGGATTTAATTGGAAAATTTTCTCAAATTTCGAGTTTCATTTTAGATGAATCATATATCCGAGAAAGCAAAAGTCAGGTTAAGTTATTCGGTGCAGATCTTTCATTAAAAGTTATCGAATGGCTAAAAGTTTAGAGTGTAACTGCTATTTATTAGAAATTGAGTACGTATCAAAAACGAGCTTGTGCTTGTAGAAACCCGTCCTAACCGCGCATATTTGAATTTTGATTGCGTATGCGTAATAATAATGGACTAAATTCTTCTATATGCCTTCGATTCTAATAATGAGTTCAGTTAGGAGGCTTAAAATAATCGCTTGATAAATCTTAAAATAGTAAATAGTAATTAAAATATACAAATTAAATTTTTGATTTTAGCAGGGCAAAAAAACTAATCTTCGTTTACATCATCAAAACCAAACCGTTAGTATTGTGATGCGCAATTTTGAAAGATGGGTTGTTTGTAAATTAAATATTCTAAAATAGTTTTTATTAATATCGTACGCTTACAAAATTTCGTTATTAAAAATGTACGAATTATATTTTTGTCTGTATTGTCAGGATTCCATGCATTAATGTCGCGCATCTAATTACTCCTCTGCTATGACCTCGTTCCATGATTATTTCAGAGGTTGGCTTTTCCCTGTAGAGCGAAGGACGCTAAAAGGTGAAATTTGACGAGAAAAGTCAGTGAAGTCGTAACAAATTTGCAACGATTCAATGAGAGTATCTTTTCAATCTTAAACAGAATTTTAAATAAATTCGAAAGCATTCGGTACACTAAAGATTACGGAACGATAAGCATTTTGTTCCGAGTTAAAAGCGATATCTATTAATAAGTTCATTATTATAGTTGACATAAAAACTATAAAACGATTAATTTATAAATTTTTTTAAAATTTTTTAACGTGTTTCGTTAAGCAAAACGAAGGAATAAAATAACTTATTATATTTGCATTGTATTATCGGATTTTTCCGTAGATAAAAATAACCGCTTCATTAACTTGCAGAATGGTTCGCTTTGCGGTTTGCGAAGAAGTTCGTAAAACGGATAAATAGGTAGGAATCGATTGCAAATTCATTAATTAACTTTCATTACAAACAAGGATATATAGTAGAGTAGATTTATTTAGGGATCCACTTCTTTATATGAATAGCGCTTAAAAACTGGTGTGAAACAAATTCTAACAGTTTTCACTCGCAAGGAAAACGGAGGTCTCATCGGTTGCATCTAGGTTAAATTTCAGCACAGTGAGGAAAATTGCATGCGGTTAAAATGAATTGAACCACCGATCTAAATCAATTATATTAGTTTCTATGCAATTACAAAATATTAAGAGGGGGGGGGGGACCAATCGTAACAAATTTATCGATTTAATTAGTGTGCAAGCGAATTTGTTAATGGAAAGTGGGTGGGGTGGATGGGTGGTTGAGTTCATAATAATGACTACTATGTCAAATTTGAGAGGAATAATGAGCATGAAAAATCAGTATGCATTTAAAAAATGCATAAAAACGAATTTTCTAACACTCAAAATTCTAAATGGAAAATTTTTTAATGACTTTCCCCCCTTAACTTTAAGTGAGACTTCATTCACAATTTCTTGGGGATTTTGTTAAATAAACTTGGCATCATATTTAATCGACATTTCAAAGCAAATAGGTGGTTAGTATTATGTTTTCGTCAAGTTCTGGGATTTTCAACTAGGGTCGTTAATTTTGAATTTCTTCGAATTTTTGGAGTGGTAGAAAAATAATCCTAGATTTATTTCTCTACTTCACATTATAATAATGAGATGTTTTAATTAATCAAATCAAGTTAACTATATCGGATAAGTTTAACGAATCGTTTTTTTTCTTGGAAAGTATTTTTATTCCCGAAGATATTATAAAATACAATTGCAAAGTAATGGATAGAGTTTCTGATCAACATCTGTCTTTTTTTTTCGAGAATTTTATTTGGTTGAAAAATGTATTTAGACATTTTCAAAGATTTTGGAAAAGCATTTTATTGGTAATGCAAAATTGATTGCATATAAATCGTGGATGGCCACTTAACTTTCTGTTCCGGGACACTAATCGTTCCTGAATTCCTTAACAAATTTTAAGTCTTGCATTAAAATGATTTTTCTTGGCGACTTCAGTCTGGAGCATCATAATGAAATTGTAAAAATCAAGTAAATAATGAATTTAGTTTATTTAAAAAAACGAAGATAGCTAAAGTAAAAATTATCTTTTATAGCAATTTAGAAGAAAAAAAAAATAAAAGCGCAAAGACCATTTGTTGATTGGATCAAATCTTGCGAATATTTCAGTGAATTCACCGTTCTGCAATTTGTTTAATGAAAGGCCACGTCCCCTGGGTGCGAAATTATATTTCGATATTTATAGAACTGCAATTATTTGTAATTCAGAAGTACGTTTGGAAAAACTAAAGAATTGAACTGCACCAAAATATTTTGGGATATTTAATAAGGCAGCATATTCGAATATATCAGAAAGTATCTGAGGTATTGTAGAAAATGTGCAAACGTCATGTCGTTACTGAATAATGAAAGCAGAAGAGCCTGATAACTGAGGTACTGTTATTGCATAAGCACCAGAATATCCAATTTCTATTTTGGGATTCCCCCCCCCGCTCGATTAAAATGAAAATTTGAAAAAAAATGCGGAACAGAAACGCATGCTAAATTAAGTATCCATGAAAGTAGCACAAAATTAAGTAAATAAGTAACGCATGCAATTTTTTGGCTTATTGCGCTTATATTCATAGAAAACTTATTGTCCGGCAGATTTGTTACCTCTTTATAGATATAATTCGAAATTTGAGACATTTCTACAATTTACACGATAAATCTATACCAAATTTTATCGATGTAGCTCCCCTTTTTTTTAACTATCGTGTTAACTTTTATTAAGTCAACTGGATAGTCAGACTTCATCTGGATTGATTTCGTTTAATTCTTTAGAGATATCTAATAATTTTGTTCGAAGACTACAGAGGAAGTTCTGTATATCAGGGCTGCTTTTTATTTTCCAAAGACTATTATTGAGACATTGACAGGTTTAAAATTGTAAAATGGTTTGTACATATAGTTATACTAATTACTTAAATTGGACTTAACTTAAAGGAAATAAATTCTCTAAAGTATTTAAGAATTCCCACAAATGACCAAGATCACATTGTACCTCCCTGGACGTAATGCTTTCATCGTATTGAATTAAAAGTTAATAAATACATACGATTATTTATAAAGTACCAGTTTAATCGTTTATCATATAACTCTTGAAATTATTAGTGAATTACAAGCATTTTCAGTATATTTAAGCTTATTTTATTTATAACTTGTATAATTTTCATCTATGAAATTTCAAATCGGCTGAAGAAACAGCAATTATTACTGCCAGTCACCAATTTCTGTAACAGAACTTAAGCTTTTAAGTATCATTCAATATAAGAGGGAAAATTTTAGGATTCAAAGATCTCACTTACCAAATTTCATCAATCTTGTCCAAAGCAAGCTTGAGACTTCAAAATTTGCACAAAGTGATGAACTGGATGACAATCCTATTTTAATGTGGTTTCTAGTTTGTTCAGTATAAATTGTCATTTTTTAAAGATTGTAATATACAAATTATTTAAAAGTGAAAAAAAAAAGTTAAGAATTCATTGTTCCCACCCTACCCCCAGATTCTAACATGCTATCTGTAAAATGCTCCGAACTGGTAAATAAAGTCGTACATTTTTCATGTAACATTTACATTTAAATTTCGAAGTTTAAAAAAAATTTAGTTTGAAATAAGACGGGATTGTAAAAGCAGAATGCTACGAATTGGAGGGATTTCAACGCAAGAGCAAGTTATGCAATTTAAAAATTGCCTTAATTCTATAGATATTTTGAGATTTTAATTTATTTTTTTGCAATCGTATTTACTTTAATAATTCATAGTAAACTTAGAATTAGTCTTGCTTGTAAAGTATAAAATAAATTAAAAATGAAGAAAATATAGGCGAAACTAGTGATTATTTATCTAATTCTAACCTGGTGTAGGCAAAACTCTTCGAAAAGACAATGCCGATTAATATATGATAAGTTCATATCTCCTTAGAGCGAAATATGCAGTCGGGTTTCTAACCTTAAATAAAAAGTAATTTGGAATACTATGGAATAAAGCTCTAAAAGCACAATGCTATAAATTGGAGTCGGTTTTGCGCTTGCGCCGTTTGTGAAAATAAAAAAATGCATTAATTCTACTCTTCATTTGAGATAAAAATTTATTTTTGGTTCTATAATCATCGTCATAATTTTTAATATACCCAGAATGAGTCTGGAGTGAAATATACCATAAATAATTAAATATGTAGAAAATTAATATTAAACTATTTATAGTTTTCCAGATTCAAACTTATGAACTTTAAATTACTCTAAATTGGTGAGTAAAAGAAGTCAAACCTTTTTTTTATTCGAGCGCCAAAATTATTAAATCTCATGATATTTTTAGATAAAAATTTATTTTTTGGAAATATAATCATTTTAATATTTAGGCGTAAACATAATTGGTATAATGCACTAAAAAAATTTAAAATGGTTCATCCTCTCCCATATTTAATCCTGGGATCCCTAGAATTATTTGAACTTTTGAGTCAATGAAGTGACTTTTTTTTAGCACTGTCTAAATTTGACTTGGGAATTTTTTTTAATAAAAAACATACCTTGAAATAGTATTTGATTCTGGTAAAAAAAAAAAAACATAATGCTATGAATTGGTGAAATTGAAGCAAAAATGTGGTATTGAAAAATATTGATATTGATATTTTGAAATACAAATGAATTTTTGAAATAAGAACCATTTAAACTGTTTGTTGCAAATTTTAAATTATTTTGCTTGTAGTTTATAAAATAAATAAAAAATACACATATATATATATATATAACTACTCATCATTTCTCAGATTGAAACGGTGATATGAAGCGCGCGTTGAAACTTTGCCTTTTAATCCATCAGTTAAAACATGCTTGAAGCGCCATCTGTTGAGAATTTCGTCAGTTCGAGTTAAAAATCATTTAAAAAAAAAGATTAGAATTTTGTTGTAAAAGCACAATACTATCAATTGGAATGATTTCGGCGTATGCATGGTATGAGGAATGAATTGACTTTATTTCTTTTAATATTTTGAGATTAATTTTTAAAAAAAATTGTAATCATTTATATTTTGTCTTAAACAGAATTAGTCTGAAGTGCCGTGAACATATATATATATATATATATATATATATACATTCTATCATCAGCATTATTGAAATAATTGTTCTATGATTAGAACTTGCGATATGTGGAATTCTCTGATCTGTGAATCGATAAAATACGCTCATTTTCCTGCATCATCTACAATACCTTTCGAAGTAAATTAAAAAAAAAAAAACATTGCTTGAAATAGGATGGTATTTTGATCAAAATGTATAATGCTAAAAATTGTAGTGATTTCTGCGCATGCGTGTAGTGATTTCTGCGCATGTGGAGTGAAAATATCTTCTGTAACAACAACAACAACAACAAAAAAAAAATACAAGGAAAAACTATGTAAATTTATTCATAGCGTCCCAGATTCGATCCTGTGGTCTAGAAAATGCTCTGAACTAAGTGAATTAATGATCATACATTTTTTTAGATCCGTCTATGGTTTGGAATTTTTAAAAAATAAATGTGAAACTTAATTTTCTTCGAGGTTCAAATCATTGATCTTCAGAATGCTCTAAAAACGTTAAATGAATGCAGTCGTACATATTTTCATGCGCTGTCTATTTTTGACGATATGTTGAAATAGTGGCAAAAAAAGATATTATGAATCGATGCGGTTTCAACGAATTAGCAGAATGAGGAATTAAAATATATATATATTAATTTTACTAATATTTAAAAAAAAATTAATTTCAAAGTATTATCATTTTAATAATTCGTTGAAAACTTTGATTTAGTCTGGAATGTAACGTATTTTTTAAAAAAATGAGTTTACAATTTATAAATATACTTTTCCTCTCCGATATTCGAACCCGTCATCTCCAAAATGCTTTGAGCAGGTGAAATAAAAAAGTCTCAAATTTTTGAGCTCCATCTATTAGTTAAAGAAATCATAACTTGAAATAGGATCTATTCACGTGTTTAACGGAGTGTCTAGCCGTTGTCAGGAGACTTTAATCTCAAGTAAATGGTGAAGATAAAACGTAAGATTTGAGGTAGCAAATGTAGCGTGATCATCTTCAAAAAAATCTCAAGAAAAATGTGTATGTCAAGATACAAAAAGAACACCGCAATAATTAGAAAAAAAATCAGATAAAATGGAGAAAAAAACTCAAAAGAAATTTAAACCAAGCTAGCAAAAATTTCTGATACAATAAGAATTTTGTCTACATGGGAAAGATAAATTTTAAGTTTTTAATTTGAGTTAAAAATTGTGGAAATCTTTAAAAATCTTTCAAATCTCTTTTCTACCTTTAGCGAGTTCAAAAAAATTCATTTACCTTCCATAAATGAAGAGGGGAAAGGTTTTTACTATTTACAGGCTAAGTGTGGTGGCGCCATCTTTTGGGAAGAGTGTATTTTAAAAGATCTGCATAAGTTTTATCCTGAATAGTAGACTGGTTTATTGAAAATAAATTTTGACGAGTGTTTGAGAAATAAATAGGATTATGCTGGGGGAAAAATATTTTTGGGAAAGCCTCTCAACTTCTATAAGAGGCAACATGACGCAATTTATGCATTTAGGGGTTACAAATACGATGTTTTAATATCACATGCATTTGCTTCATGAGCTTGACCACAATTTAAACATCTCGGCTTTTTATAACTTGAAATAGGATAGAATTCTGGTCAAAATATATAACGCTATGAATTATAGCGATTTCTGCACATGCGCAGTATGTGGAGAGAAAATCTTATTTTAATTCTATCGATGTTTTGAGATAAAAATTTAGTTTGGAAAATATAACCAAAAGATTAATTGGAATTAACTTTACATTTAGTCTGCAGTACAAAATAAAAATTAAAGAAAGAACATATAAAATAAAAACTTTAAAAAGAAAATATATTTATACGTATAACTATTCATCGCCTACCAGGTTCGAACGTGAAACATGCCGAGCACTCTGAACTGAGAAGCCACTGAAACCGTCAGATAACATCTAATTAGAGTATCATCTGTATTTGAAATTCTAAGCTCGATGAAAATTATTTTTAGCTTTAAATATATAGGATTCTGAACGAAAAGCGCAGTGCTTTGAATTGGTGTGATTTATATGCATCCGCAATATCTGGAATTTAAAACTTGTATTAATTTCACGGATATTTTGAATTTAAAATTTATTTCTTGATGTATAACTAAGGATATTTGAAGGATATTCGTAAGGATATTTGAATTATTCAGGAGATTAATTTGCAATATAAGTTAAAAGTATTAAAAAAACCATTTAAAGGAAATCTGTTATTTCAATGATCCGTGTCAGAACATAGTTTCTTAAACGGCCAAGTACCACGTGCTCGTGCAATTTAAATAATATGCTTATTAATTTTAATTGTTTCATTGAATGAGTCACTTTAGTATTACAAACGATCCAAAAAAAGCCTTTGTCTCACAATTATTATATAAAAAATATCACATTTCCAATTTATTTTATTTCATATAATCGCGTGCGTGTTCAAAAGGACACTTTTCTAGGTTTTATTTGCTGTAGTCATTGACTTATTTTTTTAAATCAGAGCTATTGTACATGCTATGGCAGCAAGTTATTAAAAGCTGATTTTTTTGAGACGCTCGTGCATATAATACAATTTTTATTTTTCGCCTACGAATTTTTGTTGACTCCAAAAGCCTCATCGCAAAAACAACATCGTGTTCTGATATGATAATAATTACTAAGTTTTTACAAATACAAATTATTAGTTTAAACTCAAATATAAAGGACTCTTTCTAATATACATCTACTGCTTCAAGATCAAACTCCGTGTGAGATAAGTTTTTCTCTTCGGAAGTGGCAACAGGGAGTAAGTGAGATTTTGTAAATACGGCGAAAGAGAAAACTTTTTAATGTTTGTGCTGTGCTGTTTTAAATATAGGTTATCATGGAAAAACTGCTTACATTTATATTCTAAGTCAATCTTAATAGAAATAACATTTCTGGACTCTCCAAGTGGGCAGATTTTTTTTAAAGATTGATAACGGGTATATATATATCACCCGTGAACATAAATTTGTGGTTATATAAGATTTCCCCCCAAACGCTATTCTTGCATCGGTTGAAAAGTTTTTAAACAAAAAATTAACTTTATTTTTACGATGATTTTAAGTCGTGCCGTTTCGATTTCAAAGCGAAATCGTCGGTCGACTGAAAATGCTGTCGA
>JAOUZG010034195.1:60331-73328 GCA_026289955.1 Argiope argentata | reverse complement strand
GTTTCGATTTCAAAGCGAAATCGTCGGTCGACTGAAAATGCTGTCGAATCTATCTTAAGAATCTACAGTCGTAATGAACGCGATAGGATTAAACGTTTATTTGTATGAAGCGAAGTTTCCGAACTACAGGAACTTAATTCTGGGATTATGTCTGGACTCTGTTCTTTTTGGCAAGCACGTTACTGGTGAAAAGAAGTAAATTCAAGTGGTAAATTCTGGTTAATCAAGTGGTAAAAGACTGACGAAACAATAAACAACGAGCAGCTCGCTGCTCTTCTCCCGTAAGAATTTGTATTTTGCTCACGATACATAAGAGGACCTTAGCCTACTCTTGCTTACAATATTTTCAATGCATCGCCTGCCTTTCTCATTTAGTTTTTACAAAAGCTGGGGAGAATAGTACGGAAGCCGAATAATCCCGAACCGAATATTAGGGAATGCACTGTCATAGTAAATCTATATTTTATGTAGGCAAATTTTTCTTTTATCAAATGACATAATAATTATGTTAGAATTATAATTATTTTCAGTTTCTTATGCCAGTAATTTAATATTTCAAACTTTTATATAAAATTTCAATCCTATGACGTAATAAGCTAAATTTTTTAAACAACTCATTGTTGGCAAGACTAAATATTATTTAATTTAAAATGTACTAAAAAATTTTGTTAGCTGTAAAATAATGCTATTTTAACTGTGAAACAATATAGTGTTTAGTGATCATACAATGTAGCCTTTCATTGTTAGAAAAAATAATTTGTTTCGTTATTACAGCTTCTTTCTCACATTTTGTACTTTGTTATTGAAAAGTGCGCTTGGAGTTTTTTAACTGCGATTTTGAATACTATTCTGATTACTAATTTGCGATTTATTCGTGACTTTATTGGAGATAATTGTCTCTTTTTGAAGATCCAAATGGATTTTGGCAGAGCCAGACGCGAGGCTGGACGCTGGGGCCTCTTTTTCTGGTTCATAAAACTGCTCATGTATTTGAGTTTGGACTTTTATGAGATTATAGCTGTGGTGCTGGTTTTAGGATGGCTTGGAGCTATTCTCAAATCCATTTACATCAATGGACAAAATGGCTACGAACTGTTTTGGGATTATTTTAATCCTAAATAAATATATATTTTGTGCTCAATAGCTACTTTTGAATCAATATCACTTTTTTAAAACTTCAGTGAAAACTAAACTCTGCATATTTATCTTGCAAAATAGCTGCATGAAAGTAATATTTGAAAAGAAGCTCCAGTATAGAAGCTGGACTAATATATTTTCTGTAATTAAATATCTAGAATTCTAAATGACAATTATTCAAATCTGGCTCCAAAGATAAACATCCGTAATATTCACAAAATTTTGATGTTATAATTTGAAGAAAAAGAATGGAACTCCCTCCTGTTTCTGGCTGATTTAAATGAAAGGCAAGAAACTTGGAATGCAATTGAACTTAAAATAGTGTTGACTGATCACTAAATCGATGGAGACATCTCGTTAAAGAAAATGCATCTAGAATGATTAAGAGACGAAACCAATACCATTATCAAATAGGGAAAAAAACTTCTCAGCTCCATAAAATCGCGCTTTTTCTGAATGCTTCAAAATGAAAAAGAGTAAACTTTGAATGCAATCCAACCTCAGTAATATGGATTGAGAATTACGGCTCCTGGAGATACTTCGTCCGTATCAAGATTTCTACCTTTTGCCTGATACTAAAATGAAATTAATAATCATTAACTAGAAAAACAAGTTTACTGATCTATGTAAACTTCATCTTTCTGACTGCTTCAAATGAATAACATGGAACCTTGAGAGAAATCCACCCACGATGGCGTTGCCTGAGGATTAAGATTTCTGCAGATGTCTTATTTAAAATAAATGCATCAATGTTTCTGGGATTATTTGGAAAGGATTCAAGGATGGTTTGGAAATGAGTAATGATTAATATTTCAAAAAGGGGTTAACAAATACATAAAATCCATCTCTTCCTGACTGTTTCAAATGAAAAGCAATTCAGCCTTTAATAGTGTTGTCTGAAGATTAAGATTCCTGTAGTTACTTCTTTACAACTATTGCATCAAATTTTATACTTCCAGGATGTGTCCGAAACGAAAACATTAACATTACAAAAAGAAGTTCACTGTCATATAAATATAAAAACGACGACTTTCTGACTGTTTTAGATGAAAAAAGTGCGTTTTGAAAAAATAAATCCAGCCTTCAATAGTGTTGCCCGAGGATTAAGAATCCTGGAAATGCTTCGTTAAAGAAACTACATCAAATTTTCCGGAGGAAATAATGAACTACAAACTCCATTATTTACTTACAGGAGGATTTGGAAATGAAAACATTAACATTACAAAAGGAAGCTCCCAATAATATGAAAACCACATCTATCTCACCTTTTCAAATGAAAAATACTTAACCTTGGAAGCAATCCAGCATGTAGTAGTGTTTCCTGGAAATCAAGATTCTTGGAGTTACTTCGTTAGAAAAACAACGTAAATTTCTGCTTCAAGGATGATTCCGAAAGCCATTAACATTACAAAAAGAGGTTCACATGCATATAAAAGCCATCCCTTTCTCACTGTATCGAAGGAAAAACAGAAAGATTTGAAAGCAATCCAACCTGCGATAATGTTGCCTGAAGATACCTAGAGTTACATCGTTACAAAAACTACATCAAAGTTTCCCCTTCAAGAATGATTTCGAAATGAAACCATTAACATTACAAAAAGAAACTCACAGATACATAAAATCCATTCTTTTCTGACTGTTCCAAATGAAAAACACGGACCTTTTAATGTAATACACTCTCAATAAAGAACTTAATTAAACCTAAGAAATTGTTTCATTTAATGAACCTCTATAAACATCACATGTTCCAATTTACTTAAAAGATTAATAAAATTTTTCTTTAAAAATTTTCCTTTTAGAAACTTGTTAATTATTATGCCTTACAGAATTCTTAATTGTTATGTCTTACAGAAAACGCTCAGGAAGTTTGTAATTACATCTTCCTACAAATTTTTTATGTGTTGATAATTATTTATTAGAAAAATTCAACATGTTTTCTTTTTTCCCGACTTAATTTATAAGGACTTATTTCATCGCTTTTTACCTTTTTTGCTTTCTTTTTATTACATAAATGTATTGCTGTTTTTAATTTCTATTCAATTTTATAATCAGGCCTGTCCTTCCGGCAATTAGCCGACTATCTGGCCTAATTGTTGGAAGGACATGCCGGATAACAAAAAAGCAGGGTCAACTGGAGTTTTATGATCAAATTTTTCGCATCCAACACCAAAATACAAATTTTTTTATACCAAAACTCGCTGTCATACTTATTTTCTCACTATTTATGGAGTAGTATTTACCGGTTTTTGCTGTTAGATCAGAATCTAGTTGCTGTTTAACGATTAATTTCTCCTCCATAGTCGCGACGACTTTTTTTTCGGTTATTATTCATTTTGAAATCTTCGACGTGGTATACTTAAGAAATCAAAAACATTAAGCATATCCCAAGAACAATTTACGATTACTGCTTGTACCCAGCGGTTATAATCAGGAACAATGGCAAAAATTTAGATCCTGTTACACACTGACGAAACAATGAACAACGAGCAGAACGCTGTTCTTTTCCTGTAAGAATTTGTATTTTGCACACGACACATAAGAGGATCAGAGCATACGCCTTCTTTCAATGTTTTCAATGCATCGCCTGCCTTTCCCATTTGGTTACGACAAAGGAAAGCTAGGCCCAATTGTACGGAAGCCGAATAATCTCGAACCGAATACTATGAAGTTAACTATCATTATAAATTCATTTGTAAATAGCATTTTAATTAGGACCTAATATGTTTTCATCCCTTTTTCACTATTCTTCCTTAACAAATCTAAATTGTCCAATTAAAATAGTTTTTAATTCCTAAATTAACTTTAGTTAAAAAAAATTAAAGTTCTGCTTTTTTGCATAGGATATTATAAATCCCCCTAAAACTGATCCGCAATTTAAAAAAAAATCTAGTTTAGAAGATGGAAAGAAGGAAAAATAGATCTCCAGATTTCTACTGTCTAAAGGTCCTTGGAGTGTTTAATCTAACGCTGCTTATACATGGTATTATAAATTATTCTCGATCTTCAGAATATTGGTACAATCTATTATACTTAATAAAAATACGGGAGGGATAAAAAATTTTGAGGGTTGAAAGATGCATTATCCATAGCTTCATTAAAAAGTAGAATTTTCTTTTATTTTAATAAATTCACTTTTAACAGGTTCATTCATGATTATTATTTTAACATCACAAAAAAAGTCTCTGGGAAAAATATTTCAAAGTTTCTAATTATTACAAAGATTCTTTTATTTTATTCTTTCAATAAAAATAATATATTAATAAAATTTTGATACATTTAAGAAGTGATTAAGAAGCGTTCTCGTCTTTTCCGATAATTAAGTCGAAAGCGAATGGATGGTCTAAAATTTGATACACATCCACAAATTTTCATGTAAACACAGCTAAACAAATTTCATTCTTCATTCAGATATTTTATTGTGTTGATGTTGCTCCAAAGATATTTACAAAGGCAAATATATAACTAAATTTAATACCTAAACTAAATTTTCAAACTCGAAAAGGATCAAAATGTAGTTGTTAATTTAAATGTTTTGGTGATAACAATGCTTCTTTTTAATATTTTATCCGTCTTTGTCCATGAATAGTATCAAGTATCAATACAGATGTGATACTATTACCTCTAAAATTTATTTGAAACCCCGCAATTATATTAACTTCAAAGTAGAAATTTCGCAAATATATCATTCTCCTGTTGAAACGAAAAGTAAATGCATCACTTTTAGCATTAATTATGTATCTTTGTTACCTTCATTACTGCTCCTTAATGCCATACTCAATAATTCGTACTTAAGTCCTACTTTGAAGAATACAAACTAAAAATCCTTTTAACTTTTACTAGGGTCGTAGAAAGTATCATTACAACCAAATGCAGCAATTTTTGATGTTATATAGGTTGGCATAATTTGACATATTTTTCGGAAAAACAAAAATTTCAATGCTTTAGTTCTTATTTTTACAAGACGAAGTATCTTGATTTGGTAATTATTAACTAAACTAAGTTTATATAATAAGCTAAATTGATCAATTTTCTGAAACCAATCACAATGTTAAAAATATTTTATTATAACATTACCAGAAAAAGGCGCATTTTAAAGCTTAAAACAACCATTTAAAAATATTTTAAATTAGGGATAAGACAATCAAGAATTTAGTGATTTTAATTTTACTGAAAAAATAAGACATGAACATGGATAGTTTACAATTTGGCTACAGAGTGGACTGGAAAGGAATTACATTAATATTTAACTGCACTTACATTAATATTTTTTCCATACAATTTTTAAGAGGGATGTAGTAAATATTGGTATTACGGAAATGCCATTTATTTTGTATCATTATAAGGTGTCAAAAATCCTTTACGCTCAATAATACCTTTAAAGTCACTGAACAAAAAAAAAGGAAGAAATTTTGATAAAATTTAAAACTTCAATTTGTAACTTTCTTGAATATTTACAAATTCAGAAAAAACTACTTTGCCAATTGAGTAGCTATATTCGATTACCCTGTAAAACTTTTCGTATTAGAAATACTGCAACAATTTAGGTGGAAGAATTTCATTGTTAATTAGAAAATGTCAATAATTTTTATAATAATTGGAACTATGCATCTGCAATCTTTATTATAAATAGTTAAATATTTTAAAATTCCAGTAATCTTGCATTTAGAATTGTACACATTTCTGTGAATTATGATATTGCGCATCAAAAATTAAAAACAATGTTTATGAAACTAATAAATTTTATTACAAATCAGATAATACAAAATGAAAACATGATTTACAGAATTCCTATAACATTAAGGATAAAACTATACAGAAATGAAAGGAAATTCGATAGAAAATATTTATAGAATCTAACATAATTTTAAAGCTGCTTTAGGTACTATTTAAAAACGTTTACAAAGTTATAACAATATCAGTACTAAAAGAAATCAATAAAATAGATAATGCATTTATGTATTACAATAGCATCATTGTATATGTCACAAAAATAATTATCGGGAAAATTTGAATGAATTAAAGAAACTCATTAATTTTACAGGAAAAAATGAAAATTAAGTAAGCTTTCATCAATTCACAATTTTATTTTTAATCCCTATAAAATTTTAACTTTAATTATATAAGAAACGCGTCGCAATTTCTCTTAGCATATTGATCCCCATGTTGATCAGGCATGGCGATCAAATGCAATTTAAAATTTGGATTCCCGATAGACTGGCCGGCCGAGCCCATCGGTCATCCTTTTCCAGAGAGTTAAATACTTTAACTTCTCTAATTTAAAATTACTTAATTTTTATAAAACTTGATATATGCTATTAACTAATATGTATGATTAAATATTTATTAATGTTTAAGTAGAGAAATTTTAAAGATACAGAGTTTAAAATATTTATTAATTTTTAAGTTATAAATTAGTTTAAAATTAAATTTTTTGGATATTTTTAATGGAACATTCCAGTAAATGGCACAAACAATAAAATAAAATTTTCAAAGTTTTTCATTATAATTATATAGTAAAGATTTGAACAGTAATATTATAAAGCATAAATAAAATTTCTTTAAATATTCCATTCATACAAAGCATTTCATATCTTGAAACTAAGAATTTAAAAAAAAATATTTTACATTTAGAAATGTTTTTAAAAATATTTTTGGACAATTAGTTACAGTAATAAACAATTATAAAACTAAACATTTACCATTTGCAATTTGAGACATGTATGTACGTTGGACATTTAAATTAAGTCTATATCTAAACCAATACATTTTAATTTATATTAGAAATTCATATAAATTTTATATTCTTTCATAAATAAAACGTTGAGTATTTCAATTACAGGAAGATGCATAAAAGAACATTTTCATTCGATTTATTGCAATTTATAATCTTAAAAAGGGGGAAATGAAGTCAATTCACAATAATTTTTTTATTCAGAAAATTTTCCATTAAATATTCATTTCATTCAACAACATTTTCATATAAAAATATATGTTTCGGGAAAAATTACTTCAAAAACTAACTAAAGTTTCAAATAACTAAAAAGTGGAATTTGAAATTTATTTCTCTGAACATACAAACTACAAAAGGTAACAATTTATGTTAGTAGTTCAATTGTCAACTTAAGTTCAACCAAATATTTGAAATAAAAACTTTGCAATTTAAAGGGAAAAATGTTTTTATTATATTACATAAAATTCGAATTATCTTACAACCGTGTTGAAAATTAAATTCAAGTTAAACTGAATTTTCGGAATTTTGATTTTAGGCTGAGTACTCATTGAAATTTTACAGCTCAATATTTTGTTCAGTTGAGAAAAACAGGGTCATAATTTTAATTGGATGCACTTGAAACTAAAAATGGGAGGGAAAATACAAGATATTTGGAAATCATTGACAATAAATTATTCATAAAAATAAAGGTATGGAAATTAGCAAGGTTATATGGAACTTTAGATCCAAAGGTTGAATGAAATTCTTATTCGTAAAATTCAAAGTTAAATTGGATAAAAGATCATGGCTTAATCTTCATTTTTTAACTATTATATCACTAAACACTACAAGTAAATTAAAACGCTTATCGTAATATTAGAACAAATAGAGTAAAATGCGGTCTGCTCAACATTTATAAGATTCTGAAAAAAAATTTAGTTATAGATTTACTAATCATTAGTACAAAATATGGCAATAGTATAAAGACAAATGCAAAAAATTATATTACTATAAGATAAGAATATTTGCCTGACTCAATGTCGAAGACGAAACTGCACATTCAATAAAATATTGCAACAGATGAATTTCCTGCAGGTAGATTGATTTTCCATATAATACCAAGAATTCCGAAATTCCATTAACATTATGGATGAAAATGAAACCTTCCCAATTCTGTTCAAAATATAATCCTTCCGTCTGAATTATCAACATCGTAGCAAGAGTTCTGGAGAAAAAAAAATCAATTTTAGCAAATCATATTAGAATACATCTATTTTATGCAAAAGTGGGGAATAATAAATAAGATAAGAAAAAAGAAAAGGGAATATATTGAGGATTTATGTCAAAGATCCCAAAGTTTACCAATATATATTATTTGTTTGAAACTTCGGTTTGATGCAGCTTGATTATACAATTTTTTCCATTTAAGTAAATTACCTCCAGATACCGATATTTGTATTAGAAAAGAAAGTTAATAAAATCAGCAAAATTATCTTTTTAACTGTTACAAGGAGATTTTAATTAACGTATGCTAGAAAACCCATACTGCTTTTCGAGTATCTATGCATTGAAAATTGATTAATTTTCATCCCAAAATAAAATCTATTAATTCTCTTAATGTATCAAATTGGACAACCAAGTTCAAAAGTGATTTTTTAAAAAGTATTGTTATCCAAACTGAGCAACTTACCAGAATCTAAACACTGTTCATTTGAGGTCATCCTAGAAGAAATACTTTTGCATTTTTCTTCAAGACGAGGTCGATCTGAGATGATTCCCCAGTTCTGGAAAAGTATTCATTCTTTATACACGAAGATCATGGTCTACGAAACATGCAGAGGGAATCCGTACCATTATCCCAGACACTTCCAACAATGACAAAAACAGCTTCCTCTACAGCATTCTAACATTAGCAACTGAAAGCGAATTAAAAATCTTAATGTGCAAAATTGGGCTCCAATATCAATTCAAACAAGAAATAGTTGATTACTGAGCTGTTATCATAACTTTGCTACTTACCATCTCTAACTGAACGGTACTTTAAGGCCATTTTGAATATTTTATAAACATCCAGTCTAGTTGTTGTTTATCGAAGATGAATTCTTAACTACGAAATCATTCTTCTTATACTTGAAAGGTAAGATCATGGTGTAGGAAACTTGCATCAATGAGAAATCTAGCTTGCTTCATATACAAAAATCTATTATTAATAAGGGTGAATGGGCATTAAATTTCACATTAGGCATACAATATATTTCCAAAAAGTAGATATTTGAATACCTTTACCATAATTCAGCAAAATACTAGATTATTACTATTGATACTTTGAAGTATTCCATGAAAACATTTTCCATTCATCCGCGATAATGATGTCGATCGCAGGGGAATCTTGAACAGTGAAGAAAATTATTCCATATATGAAGAAATATACGATCTAAAACACTAGCAACACTGAGTGGCCATTCTACACATTGAGAGTAAGATTATAGTCCATAAACTCCACAAAAGGTAAGATATTTTGAAGTCATATCGTAGCATTATACGAAGAACTTGCACCAATAAGAAAACCAGCTCTATATACAGCATCCTATAATTATAAAATGAAGATTAGTATAATTTGTATCAAACTCGACATATTATCTTTCTAAAATAAAAATTATTTTCATAACTCATAAACTTACCAGGTTCTAACATTTAGTACTTGGAAGCCATCCTCTTAGAAACATTTGTTGCACATTCAGGAAACCTGCTGATCGAAGATGGAATATGCACGAAATTAAGGTAAGCAACCATTCAAGATCAAGATCGAGTACACGGCGCTTGTAACAACTGTACAGAGGAGAGTATATCATAGCACAATCCAAAAATTTTCACCCATGAGAGAATCAACTTGCTTTATAAAATTCTATTCAATTATCAGCAAATAAAAGTGAATTAATACCCTCGACATATGTGACGATTTATTTGGTAGTAGTAGATACAATCGTCACAATTTTCCAAAATTCTCTAGATATCAACTTGTCTTCACATTTGCAACTTCAATATTTAATGAAATATACTATTTTTTGATAAAGAATATCCGTAGAAGTCGCTGGGATTCACTTCTCAAATTTGGAAAAAATGGTTTCTTCCAGTTTCTGTTATTTTCATTGTATGAATACGAACAAGAATTTCAAGATCTCCATTCTTCATTTTATAGCATTTACTTCCGCCATATTCAAATAATATCTTCAATGGTACAATTTGCTTCGAAAGATTCACATTTTATTTTTTAATACGCAAGACTCCATCGTAGAGATTTATAAAAGTCTCGTTAGCTGTACCAGTAATTAATAAAGTCATTAAGCATTGACTCTTATTCACAAATCGAAGCATTAAATCGAATATTGTCAATAGTTTTTTCTTCAGTACTGTGTCTTAATAGATACATTTTTAAGGAACCGATCTCTAGCATTGCATACTTTGCGATGGTACATTTTTAGAGTTTTCAAAAAGTACATTTCAATATTTATCTCCTAGATTAGTTAAAATATGATATTTTTCCTCGTTTTCCTCCAACATTGTGGTAAGGTTTTTATTCTCTTCAAAGGGCTTATTTTTGTAATCATTACCCTCTACTTATTACCTTTATTATTAGACTACAACAAGCAAGATCACAATTTAAGATTATTCCCTAATTGAAGCATTTTTAAGACAATTAAAGAGAAAGCATATTTATTTTCATTTAAAATAGCGGTTCTAACGCACTTTGAAAATCTTTCAATTATTTAAGATATTTACAGACACGTTAATGGATTTCAAAACGGTGGTCAATTAAAGATAAAATTTTGAGATCGAAATTAGGAATACTTCAGTTAGTTGAAAGAAAGGTTCAATATTTCGTCACTTATATTTAAATATATCCCTTCAATTTAAAAATCAATTAAAACCCTAAGTATCATTAATTAACTTGAACTTGGGCTAATAACAATGTTTTTAGATATATTCACTCATTTGAGACTATAAATTTACTGAAAAAAATATTTTACATATAATTAGGTTAATCACTTCATTAAGATATTGTTACCACTAATTTTTCAAAATGCATTCTTTTCACCCAATCAAATCTCGTGTCATGTCTAACGTATCTCGATTGTTCCATTCAATGCATTTTATAGAGTTGCACTGTGGGCATTTTTTTCGAGTTCCTCGATCCATCTGATTCAAAAGAATTAATGTCCGATTTCAATATTTGTCACAATTCCAATTCCAAAGCAGGAAGAAAAGATTAAAAACTGGCTTTATAAAATGTCGTACTATATTGGCGAAGAGCAGAGTGATTCTTCGAATTGTTTATATTATTTCTATCCAACTTTCAATAGTTATTTTTGGAATGTACTCATACATATCCATTTCATACAAGATTGGTATTTGTTGTTGGACCAGAAAATACGATTTCATACACAAGAAGGAATTTAAAACGAGGCTCCTTAAAATGGAATATTTAATTCCATGTACGATAAAAATATTAAATTCTACAGGTGGAATGCCAAGGAGTTCGAGCTGTTTTACTACACTTAGGAAGGATTTCTAATAAATTTCGCGAGAAAAGTAAATTTACATACAAGACCGTAAAAAACAGAAAAATTCAAGAAATAAGCCCTGTAGTGTCGTATGAAAAATTTCAAAGTTAAGAAATCCTAAGAAATTTATTTTTTCTACAGTATCAATTTTCAAAAAAAGGGGATTTCATTATTGAATACATATTATGAAGTATAAAAGTTTCATTAAAAAATTATAAGATATTTGGTTTGTTTAACGCCTTATTTGATTTATAAAAGAGAAATGTTTTCTGTACGTTGAATAATAGAGATGCCAGTATTCAGAACTATTTACATTAAATTAAAATTTATAAGCGAAAGTGTCTAATCTTTCGATAACAGCAGTTGTTTATTACATTTACTCATTGCAAAATTTATCAGCGAAATAATAATCATAACCCACAGCCTAGAGATAAAACCATGAGGAGGGACGAGTTTCTACTGCATGCTTTTAAAAATCATACTACGTCTACAGTTTATTTCCACAAATTTGAGGTTATCAGGTTTCCATTTTTTTCCCACCTAAATAAATTCAATTCCACATTTCTGGGTCACTCGGCTGTTACATTCACGAAAAAGTTTTTCCACACATTTGTGAAATTGAAAATAATTTCACAAATAAGTCCCATTTCCAATAAATGCGTAGTGCAAATTTAGTGTCATTGATCTGTATTGGATCATCTAAGTACCAAAATTATGGGGCATTATGAAATTATAAATTTTTCGATTATCCTACTTATAATTAAACACTTAGAAGTTTTCTGAACGTTATTATCCCTGAAAATATTAAGTGCAAAATACGCATTTCTACGAATTAACATTGAGGAAAGGAGTTAATGCCTCAAAGTTTGTATCGAAGAAAGAAAACATTTTTTTTAATCCTTCCTAATTGTCAACATCAAGAATTTAGATTAAACCCTTAAATTATTAGGAATTAATTTTTATTAATCAAATGTCGAATTCTATGACAAAACTAATCAAGCATCTGAAATTTAAGGAATCATCGTTTAAACATGGAAATTTATTAAAAATTGTTATTCCTTAGCTAACATGAATGTATAAATTTCTAAATTTCTGTATTTATGAATTGTGATTAGATTAATTATAATATGATCAAACCTCACGAATTTTGTATTAAGACAGCTGAAATGATACAGCTACAAATGTCTTTTTTACGAACATTCGTATTTGATATCAATTAGCGTTGAAATGCTTGTCTATAACTTGGTTTTAGTGGAGACTGACTAGCTAGATTCTAACTTCAAGAAGACAAGCAGCAAGTAGAGTTACTAATTTCGCAAATTTCATGTTTGAAACAAAAAAAAATTATGGATGTAAACTTTTATGGAAGAGAAGTTAACAAAAGAGTTAAGAAGGGACGAACGCATATTATTCCAACATATTGAACACGACAATGCCATACTAAGTAACAATCTCATACTAATTTCGATTCCGCTGAATGACAAATTTCATACATCATACTTATTTTGTCTCGCCCAAAAACAATGTCCACACTCCACACACATTTCCCACAACCTCCACACTTCACTCGCATTTCCCACAACCTCCA
>JAOUZG010034195.1:34425-60321 GCA_026289955.1 Argiope argentata | reverse complement strand
CACTTCACTCGCATTTCCCACAACCTCCAACAAATTCCCCACTTCACACGCATTTCCCACAACCTCCAACAAATTCCACACTTCACACGCATTTCCCACAACCTCCAAACAATTTCCACGCACCACACGCATTTCCCACATCTCTAACAGTTTCTACTCTGCAGATATTCCCACAACCTATGTAACATATTTCTGCATATTTTTCAACCAAAAGGTGCCATAGTTTCACTAGCTTCATGCATCGCTCAATTCAAGTCTATCTAAAACCTCCCCCCCTCTGATCATAGTTATTAATAACACCTGTTTATGTGCACAATCTTATCTTCCAAGATACAAAGTCTTCTAACCTCATGTATTCACAATTTTTATGTCTAAAAGATTAGTTCACTCGACATTCGAGAAGCTTTCAATATTTTATATCTTTTTTTAATAAATACAAGGAAATTTACAAAACTGCGATCCAAAACAGTTTTACCATCGCACATACAAACATATAATTCGAAAAAGTTGTGAAAAGTTTTAGCGAGCAGACGACTGGACGAGCTTCACATATTAGGCACTCATGTTTAAAATTCATTGACTTTCAAAAAGATTTTCTTTAAATGTGTGTAATTGACGAGCAAATGACTCCAAATATATTTAGCCCTAAACTGATATTTGTAATTTAGTCTTATATTGGTAAACTATTTCAGAATATATTCTCGCTATTACTTGAGAGAGGAAGAGAGTTAAAATGAGTTAATTCCACATATGGACTAGCATTAAAATCGATCAAAAATTTGACAATTAGAATTCGAAAAAGCGGAAATTCTGGGATGCACAGCTTCTTAAATGCCTCAGCATCTGAAATTAAAAACGTATTCAGTATCCAGAAACCTGAAAATTTCGCTTCAGATTTCGGTACCCGGATGATCCAAATAATGTGCACAGTAATGGGAAAAGATTTATTTATAATGTGAAATATTACTGGCATCGGATATTAATTTCTCTTTTGAGAATTATATTTTAATGGATGTCGCATTGCAAGATTTGAAAGTATGAAATTGAATACATGGGAACACACAATTTAGGGACCTATTCTTCTCCTGATTCAATTTCTTTACCCAGGTCGAAAATTAAATCACAACCGATAATGTTTACAATAAATAACTGTATTAAGCTATTGCTAATATCGAAAAATTAGATATTTTGCATCATGCTTAGTGATTTACCCCATATTATACTTTATCCGGGGCTCAAATTAGATACAAAAATCTTGATCTGGAAGAAACTGATTTTAAAAATTATTTGTGAAACCAATAAAAAAACCATAGCTCAACATAATTTTATTTTATAAAAAAGCTAGCAAATTTTTTTACTTTTGAAATATTTTTTACCATTACATATATTGAGCTGTAATTCATCCTGAACGATTGACGGTGAAACTAAAATTATCTTCCTAGATTGTCTTAATTTATGAAATTGAAATTCGCAAATTTAAATATTTATACCCTGTTTTAAAGCAACACTAGAACTACTTTGGTATGAACCACCTAGTTTTGATCCATAGTTAAATGATGAGGATGTCCCCTGAGCTGACATTCCCTCAAAGTTCCACAATACGCTAGCCAAAAAACGTCAGTACCTGAATGCTTTAAAGTGCACAAGACTCGCTTTCACGATGTGTCTTCTGTGGAATCAGGTCTTGAACCTGAAACCCTCCGATTTCGGAGCTGAGACCTTACTGCCAGGCATTCAAAATTCTCAAAGAAATAAATCTACATTTAGTTGTTTTAAATTTTTGTATTCTTTAATCTATATTAGAATTAGGCATTTATTTTCCAAATCTTACGCCGACATTAATTAATTTTAAACAACTCGCACTTGTATCTTAAATTTGATTTCCCATTTTAATATTCAAAAGTACAATTAAAAAATTAATATTTTCATTAACTTCTATTAAATGCCATTTGTGTGATATTTCATCCTACAGGTTTGATTGAACCCAACTTCAAATACCAATCTTGCACGAAACGAATAATGTATGTAGTAATTCATTAAGATTACTATTGAGAGTGAAACCAAAATAACAAACTTAGCGAACCAACCAATAACTTTGCGAGTGTAGCATTAGTTTTTATACATCCGGAATTTTTCATCCCTCGTTCCTTCCTGCAGCAGAGTTAGAATGGCGGCAGATATTGAAATCCCGCATTCAATTTCTTTTTAGAATCCACCGAATGAGAATCTCGGACGCTGAAGAAGCCCTTTGAATTGTAAATACATAGAAGGGAATATCGAGACTGCCTTATGGATTTACGGTAAAAATCAACACTTTTTAGACCAATACACTTTATTAAATTAAGAATCCCGTTGATAAATGTTATAATGAATAGATAATTAATATTTCCCCATTTTAATTTAGTTAATTAAAATTCGTTTTAAAACCCTAAAACATTAATTGAAGTTTTAATGAGAAATATTAAACTTTCTTTCAACTAAAATCAAATCTTTTCTTTGGACATGATTCTTTATGTTATGCTGCTTATTATTTCCCCTATTAGTTTAAATATTCCATTCAACCTCTCTTTGAAGAGCTTAAACTATTCGAACGTTTTTAGAAAACATTTAAGCAGCATTTACCTATCTAATAGCTTCAACCTAAAAGCAAACATCTTCCAAAGCACTAGAAATTCGTTAAAGATCATCGGAAATCACGCAAATGTGATCTTACTTGTGCAGTCCCTACCAGATCGACTTCCTTATCACCTGAAAATGGACATAGAATCTCAGTGTAAAAGCACTCGTTTCTTTCATAACCAACTCGCATTCAGTAGTAAATTGTTGTGGCGAAACAGCAAAAATCTCGTTTTTTTACAAGGTTGGTGCAGCATGGCTTCAAATAGAATAACTGATGACTACTGATTAGAAAGTCAAAAACATCCGTTCCTTTAGAATCTCCATACTTTCCTTTAGAGATTCTGGAAAAATGAAAAGAAAAAAAAGATAGCATTAATTATTGCGAAAATTAAAAAAGATTAATTAAAATTTGTTTTGAAGGAAATAACCGAAGAGAAAAATGGTACAATATGGCTGAATCTTGTACGAGTCCCGAATGACCGTTGGGGTAAATTCCAATAAAACTTATCAGAAATTAATATATCTGCACGAAACCTGCAGGAGTTAAAAAATATTTTCAAAATTCTGAGAGACATCCTCTTTAATTCATTGTTTAAGTGGAATATAAATCTAGGACATGTGAAATAATGCCTAGACTAATAATTTTGCTTCATAATAATTTAGAAAATAATTATTAAATTACACGGTAATATTTTAAGGTATTATATTATTTCTTTCAATATTTTTAATTACATCTTTCTTAATTTTAAACCAAAGCTTATAGAAGAATACTTTTATTACAATTTAACCGCATTGGTTTTATTTTTTGGGTAGCAAAATTCCGTTTCTTGTATTTGGATATTAAAATAATTGGTTATTTTTTTATGTATTTGATCATTAATGATAATAAACCATTTATAATTGAATCAAGATTTATATCCGACTTCACAAAGGAATGAATTTCATTCAAAAATTAGAGTTTTAAAATATCTAAAATCTTTCATTTATTCTTAAAGAGTGAGTGCAATTTGGAATAATTGGTTATCAAAAGAAACGTTCATTTCATTTACAGACCATTTCTAAAGAGTTGGATCGAATTGATAAATATTTTGAAAGTTTACAATGAAAACCACCAATTTCGAATAACTCCCATTTAATTGCCAAAAAATTGTTATGCTTACTGAAGGAGCAATACAAACTTATTATAGACACCTTATAGGTAAGTTTGGAATTTTATGTGAGGTTAACATGGAAAACACTCAACTTCTAACTTGGGGAGCGTTTTGGAAATTTTTTGGAAACAAAATGCTAATCAAAAAAATTTAAGAGTTTAAAAAAAGAGGAAAATACAAACTGAAATTTAATGGTACAATGTTAAATTCATTCGTAACGAATATAATTTATAGACGGGAGAAAACGAAATAAGTTATGGTCGGAATTAAAATAGTCCTCTATCCTTTATCTAATTTGGAAAAAAATCAGCAAAATTTAAAATTTGAATGGCGACATTTAATTTTATTATTGGAACATTTTTGGAATACCCGTTTGCCTTCCATATCTTTTAGTTGTCACGATGACCGACATTTTTATCAAAATTTATCAAAACACACTCAGGAAAGCAATACAATAATATACTATTCAACATATCTGACAGGAAGTAAAGCCAAAAAGGTCGGAAGAAAGGGCGTTATATTTTTCATTGAGAACCAGCTCGGCTTGCTGGGTTTAAACACTGACCCATGTCCAGAAAAGTTAATGGTAAAAGGTTTTATTCTTCATTAACCCTTTGGTACACATTTAGCTTCTTAATCAGATGACATCGAATTTGGGACAACGATCAGTTGTAGATTTAAAACTAAAAATGCAGCAATTAGATGTTTCTATCAGATATATCATTGTATCCGCGGGAGGTTGAAAATATTTTATTCTCTTCTCATAGAAACAAATGAAATCTAATTACAAAACCAGTTATAATGACTGCGCATCCGACACAACGGAAAAAAGTATAATGATTACAAATTTAAATTATGCATTATATCGCCATAAATTAAACAATCGATTAAAAATAAGGAATATGCAAAGATAAAAATTAAATCAAGTTATAAAAAAGGGCAGTTGTAGAGATGAGGATCTCAATGCAAAATTCAGCTCGGCATTGGCAATTAATAATCTATGTACATAAACAGCTTCGGCTGTAACAATCAATGTACATCACACAAACAGGGTGATTTTAATTTATAGGGGAGTGAGTTGCATGTACGTCCCTTGGTAAAAGGAAAAATAATGGCCTGTACACTTGCTTTAAAAAGTTTTCATAAAGTCTCAAATCTGTGAAACAATCAAGGGAAACAAAACACTATTGTATATTTCATAGCTTGTAATAAATTACCCTATTTAATACACATTTATAAAAAATATTTGAACGCAACCCAATCCGTGTAATGTTAAAATTTATATTATAAAATCATTCACATTTAATTGCCATGCTTACAAAATTCACAAATGCTCCGAAGAAAGGGTATAAAGGCTAATTCCAGTGAATGTAAATTGGGTGAATTAGTGGCTTTAAAAACCAGAGCACTAGTAATATTCGATTCTCTTTTACACAAAAATTTTCAATGCATCTAGTTGGAAGAATGAAACATTTTGGATTACATCTATTTACCCTGCTCAAATGGTTAATTTAAGAGTTATTTTGGTTAATAGACACTTGTACACAGTGATCAGTGTCTTTTCAATTTTTTTGTTTGAAATGCTACAGCATTTATTATTTGGTAGACTTATTCGAATCTTTCATCTTTCATCTTTATTTAAAGGATACAAGCATATCCGTGCAAATCACGATTGGCTTATTTTAGATTATATTCTCGATTCTTTACACTCGATTTATGCATATTGCAACCTCCTAAATCTTAAAATTTCAGTATTAATTATCGCAAAAATCAACAAATTCTATTCCAATCCGCATTTCTCTTAATTACTGATACCCGATTTTTTAAATTAAAAATTAAGTAATTTATGAAACGGATATAAATGATCGAAAATGACGGGAAGCATCGAAATGTTTTAAAAGTAAATTTTATAAAACTTGATCGGCTATTTCCTACTCAAATATTCAGCATATTCAGATAACCTGAAATTTCAGAATTTAATTAGTCCACGCACAATCATAAGTTTTAATCGTGTTAATGGATTTATCTAAGAACCATTTTTTAAACTTGATCCTCCGGCTTATACCGAATTCATAACCGTGAAATTATACGAATTATTTTACCCATGCATTCACCAACAGAAGCGAGCTTTAATTCTAGTTCGTGAGAAATTTCCAATTTTATAATTTTAAGCGCATTCGTTATATGCTTATGATTTACGGACAGAATTTGGCATAAAATGTCATTTTTGTATTAATTTTTTTTAGTTTTAAATATCGGGAATGAATCTCAAGGTCTATAAAGTTAATAAAAACTTCAATTTTCAGGAGAAATGGTTTTAATAAAATATTTTAGGAAATACAATAATTTTAAATTCACAAATAGTTTTATATAGCTTCAACTGAATGCATTTTAAATTTTGTTCGCATACAATTACAATAAATATTAAAAACAAGAATTAAAATCTTTATTACGCATTCATTGCTTTAAGCCACTTTTCATTATATATATATATATATATATATATATATATATATATATATATATATAATTTCCTTTTTCTACTACAATTATTTTTAAGAATAAAATGCCAGTAAATTAAATTACTTTCAACTTGCATTTCAATTGAATAGGTACAACTAGGCTTGAATTTAAGGAAAAATTTTACATTTTTAATAAATAGTTTTTCATTAACATTTTCACCCAATTCATCTGTATCAAAGACATATGCATTTTCTTTGCGATCAAATCAATCTTGTTCTTTTCTAAAGCAAACATATTCCCAATATTTTTTCAAAAACTCAGTTTAAAAATGTTTGCCGTTTCTCTCCAAATTTAAGTTACTAAATAAACAAAGTATGAATAATAAAGAAACACTCTTTGTCTGCCAGACTATTTTTAGCTTGAAAAACTATAAAAACGATAGTGACCTCACACCTTTGATATGGTCTAGGTATACTCCTTCCCGGCCGAAGCCATTCGGATATAACCATGAACCGCCGCAAAGCAACCCCCACCGAGCACGGAAGTGCAGGTTAATCAATTTAATTTTGATAAAACTTAATTCAAAGGACCAGATATGAAAAAGATACAAATTCAAATTCTCAAAAATTGTCACCTTGACTCCAAGTATAGTAATTATCAAACATTTCAACAGTTATTAGAGGAACATAAAAATATAAACAAAGTTAATTAAGAAAATGCTGTTAAAAAGAAAAAGGTATAAAACAACTATATACAAAGTAAGCTCTTGGTAGCCCAAAAGCAAATACCATATACACAAAATATAGTTTCCATATACAATATATTAGTAAAAAAACTAATGTCAACCTTTGATATAAAAAACTTTACTTATAGCATATTCTTGTGAGATGAAAGCAAATTTTTCAATCTTCAAAAAAAAAAAAAAAAAAAAATGCAATCACAGATTAAAAGTTAATACCACTGTTATATAAACATTCACATAAAAAAATTTAACTCTCCATTATTTGAGACTTATTTTTTTTCTTATCAATACTTGTTAGCTTCGCAGAAAGTTGAAATTTCTATACGATACAAACGATAAAAACTTTGCGCAATTGGTATAAATGCACTCATAAATGGCCCAAAGACTACGTATTAAACTATATTAAGTCAGTTTCAGTTCTAAAAAAATCCTTTTCTTTCTGAAAACCATAAAACTAGAATCTTATTAATTACATGAATATTGTGTCATTTAACTACTTATCTTTTATTACAGAAATATTACAGAACCATAATAGAAAAAAGTAGAGACACACTCACTCAATTTGGGATGACTGATAATTGAAGAATGAAGCTAAACAAGGTACACCAAGGCAATTAAAACTTTTTGTAAAACTGCACAAGATAAAACTTGATTTTTCCAGAAACTAAGAAATGATAATCGATTGTTGGTCTAGTTTTATTTGTAGGTAACTTTTGACTGATCTAGTTGTTCTCTTCTTCTACAAATTTGAACAAAGTAGCCGCCCAAAAAGTACGGGAGTCAGTAAAATAAGAAACATATTAGAGAATCCGATACGAACTCAGAAAATAGGCTGAAATATACTTGGTGGTGGCTGTTAATCTTAGTTTACTAATTCACTTTCATTTAGATTAAAACATTTATTGAGTTATATTATTCATAGATATTTCGCATTTAAGAAAGTAAAAATATTAAACCGGGAAGCATAGATTGTGAAACAAAAAATAGTGTAACTTCTCTTTTGGAATTTTTTCACAATTTCTGTTTGCTTCTTTTTTTATTAACATCCTTTATTAACAATAACTTAAAAACTCAATTTCGAATCCTATCTCTTTCTGCTTTCATTTCCTTTTATGTCTTTGCATAGAATAAGCCTTTAGCTATTGCTGAAATAAATAATTGCAGATCTATTTGGAAATATCACAAATAGATTTAATTTCTCACTTTTTTATAGCTAAAGCAATCGTATTAATGCTTAATTTTTACAATATGAGACCTGTATTAGGAAGGAGAGCATAATATTTAATGATACATAAATTAACGCCCCTTTCACTAAATTTCTACGCCAAACCATCGAAGAAATATTTTGCATGAAATATCATATTTATCTCCATCAGTATTGAAAGATACCCGAATGTCTGTTCATTGAAATTGGACCCAAGACCAAATTAGTGCCAAAGACTCCCGGATATCAAAGAAACCTTTCCTTCTCTTTTTCCTAGGTGTAGTTCATAGAATTATAACAAAAATTGTTTGTTAAAAATGCGCTTTCATGTGGGTTTGGGGTAGTGAAAAGTTTTTTGAAAATTCTCAAAAGATTTCTGAGAATACATTTGCTTTATATTTATCGGCAAAACAATGCCTTTTTTTTAACACTGGCCACTGGCTATCATTGCTATTTTTGGATGTATAGTTTTTATCTTGATCTTCGTAAGGAAAATGTGGTCGGTTCAATATTCTGGGGGTGACTGAATTCAAATAATCTTAGGAATGAGAGGGCTAACATACATTAGACCCTCATATATGGTGGACCTCTGATTAAATCATGTTTCACATCCAAAAACACCGGTTTTGAAATCGAAGATTACCACCACGCCATCGAAGTACGCTTCTTTTTTCCTAGATTCAATGGTTTCTTCATTTTAGTTTATCATTACAATTTGAAAACATTTTCTTTTAAAATATTTCACAAATCTTTCCCCCAAAATCTCACAATTAGAAAAGAATAGGAAACAACATAAGATTTTTCAGTACATTGGAGATGAGAGTTACAGCGACTTTACTTCCCGACTTGGAATCTGACTGTTTTATATTTTCCATATTTTATGGTTTCTCTTGCCTTTTGAGCAGCTACCATATTTAAATATTTATAAGAAGAGCATAATTGGATTAGTGAAAATTAACCTACTGACTATATCAATAATCGAATCTGATTTCGTATTTTTATGGAAAAATCGAGTTCTTTCACATTTTTCCGAAAAAGCCTTGGCTGCATCGATATACTCTAACTCGATTTTATTCTTCAGGTATTAATCGTTCCATAACAAATACGCGAAGTTTCATTCTTCAAATGTTATTCGTGTTATTTAGGCTTTTATCAAAACAATAATTTAATTGATAAATTCAATATTCACATGTATTCAATATCCATTGGTTCTCATTCTTCTGTAAGGCTGATTTTCTGGTAGAAAATGGTTATTTCTTTTGGAACGCAAGCTGTTTGAGCATTGTGGAATGTGTTTTTGTCGTCACTTATTCTTCATTGGCGTAGAAACGAATAAAATACACTTCTCTGTTGTATCAAATTGTACTTTCAGCAGTCTGATATCCGACTGGGTTCGGAGCCTTTTTTTAAAAATATGCTTCAAATGCTTGTTATTATTCCAGGTTAAGTTTCAATATGTAACAGAATAATGAAAAATATTTAAAAATAAAAAAATATTTTCATAACATTTTGAAAAAAAGGTAAAATTGTAGTTAAAAAACAGAAAAATTAACTGTTACGCCAACAGTAGTAGAGAAAAAAATTACAAGCAGAAATCAAAAATATTTTAGAAGAACATTGTAATAACCAATATGTATGCTTTGAACTACAATCTTTTGAATATGTATAATATATTCTGAGATATGGCTAAAACAATTATATAAACAAGAATTTTTTGAAAAAAATGTGCTCAATTTGTCTATGAATACCTGTAAAATGCCTAAAACTGCATTTATATTTTAGTTTTTAGTTCAGAGCATTAAAAATATTATACTAAACAATTCTACAAAATTTCATAAGAATATATTCATAACATATTGAGATATTGTGTTTACGGTAATGCAAAAAGTGCAAAAATTGAATTCTTCAGAAAAGGCTTTTAAAGTTTTCATTTTGAAAAAAAGCAAAATTATTATCCTTCAACAAGTCTAAAACTCTCCTGATTTATAAGTTGGACCTTCCTTTATATCATCCTTCACTGATTTATTCTTTCTAGATGCTCTTCTTTTTTTCTGGACAGTTTTACAGACACTGAAGAATGTCGAATTGAATCGGCTATTCTGTTATCATCAATGTTGATGAAACCTTTGACTTGTTCTGGCTCAATAGGCACACCTAATTTTTCAAAAACTGGTAATAAGCCAGTGTATCCAGAATTGTAAATTAAAACAGCATTATATGTACCTAAGCGAAGAGTTTGCAGTTCAACAAATGTTTCTTTGGGTACAACATTCCACAGTACACCGTTAAAACTTTCGTTACAATTCTGTGTTTTTCCATGCAGACATTTTTGCAATAATTTTTGGTCACACAGTTCCAAATAGGATTCTTTTATTTTATTTATTATAGTTGATGATAGGCCTGGTTTCTTTTCTTGAAGTTCTACGCCTGAAAATCTGGCTCTCTGAAATTTACACCAACTATTTGGTCCTTCAGGGCACTGGCGATGCATGGGACTATTGGTGCCGGAACAGCAGTGAAAATAAGAGGCAATGACGGCACTTTGCATTCTTTCCAAATTTCCCATATTACTGCGAATGGCGATTCCATGATAGTTTTGCAGTCTATCTATAAATTTATCGGTCAATTTCCCTTTTCCACTAAGCCCTTTTGTGTTCTTTTTTAATTTACGGAGATGCCCTCCAACTCTTTTTTGTACATGACCAATGCACTCAAGTTTTTTAACCGAATTCTCACCATATATATCTTTTACAGAGTCAAAACCTTTGGAATCCCCATCACCGTAATATTCACTATATACCAATTGCCGTAAACTTTCTGATCGTTCAAATATACGATAGGCTCCTACCACTTCCATATTGCCAGCAGACCCTTTATGATTAGAACATATGTGGGTTTTACTACTGCTAGTGCACCTAGAGATTTTGGTTTGACATACACGGCAGTATTGAGATAAGATTTCGATATCCAAAATCTTCCCAATATCAATAGAAATGGCACTGACACAACCATTCAATGAACTGTATCCACGACGTTGCCAAGTGCCATCAACTGAAACACCACAGCTGATTATTTCTCGGTTATTGGCCTTTTTCATATCTCTAACTTCTTTTGCAGCTGAATTCAAATTCAGTTGAGCACATGATTCAACAGTGTCCAGAAGTATTTTTTCTTGGTGACGAAATGAACACTTAGATAAAAAAGGTAAACACAGAGTTGAACAAAGTTTCTTTCCTGCAGTGTAACCACATTCTATCAACCTTAATCCAAACACAATAAATGTGTTTATACTGTTATTTTTGTTTGTTTTGGGTGTAGATGAAAAACCTTTCATGAATGGGCAATTTCTGCACTTCAAAACAAAATTTGAACACAGTCCAAACTTTGAATCCTCACTGAGATGCAAACCATTGGAGAAGCAATCAGGACAGCAAAGTAAAGAAAATATATTAAATAAAACTGATAAATCAATTATGCGATTTCCTGTCAAGTTATTGTTGATATCAGTTTTCAGAATATCAACATAAGAAGAGCAGTCAAGGTTCAATTTCGCTGTACTAGCAGTAGTGACATTTGAAGTTGATGCAATCACATCATCACTTTCAGTAAATCTATTTCCATGAAAACTACGTTTCTTGGAACGTTTAGATCTCGTTTTGGGCATTCTAAAACCAGAAACAGATTTAGAATATAGCAAAAAAGTGATTTGAAGTTGAAAAAAGCTCGTAAATGATTCACTTGAGAAGTAATCAATAACGTGGAGAAAATAAACAAACAGAACTTCAGTACAGCACATTTGTTGCCAATTTTAATGAGACAAATTTTGAAATAATACCTACATATACTTATTATCAGGCATAAAAGATATAAAATAATAATTTTAGTCATTTTTAATAATTTTTAACACCGAAATTCCTTGATAGATTGCAATATTTACGTCAACTTCCGGTTTCGAAATGCCATTTCCGGTTTCACTTTTGTCATACTATGCTAACTTAAAACGGCCGCAACTTTATTTCTAAAGTAGGTAGAACAAAAAAAGGACAGATTTGGAAAGCAAAAAGAATAGGCTTTAATATTTTGCATTAAAAATTTTTTCGTTAGTTTTGTCAAATTTGACAATTTTTACCCAGTCGGATACCTTACGAAAAAATATTTACAGAAAAAAATACCAAGCATCGCACGTTGTCGTAAGTTATTATTTTTTTGTGAATGTTTATATAATTTTGGTGTTTATTTGAGCGAGTTCATTTAATTCTATTTCTTCAGTAATTCTAATTTGTAGTATTTTTGTTCATCAAATAAAAAATCTTATATCAATAAAGTTATTGCTGTCGACGTTTAGAGGACGATATTATTTTATAACTTTTAAATTAGAAAGTTTTATTTATGCAGTAACGCTATTTTCTAAAATATTTTTCGGACTCTCGGTTGACTTTCCTGAAGAGATCATTGTCCATTCTTAACCAGATAATTATGAACCCTAACTTTTTTAAAAATTTTTTATGAAAACGAATACATCCTATTAAAAAAGGAAATTAACTTAAAATATATAATTAAATATATATTCTTAAAAGGCGATATATTATTCAGAATCAAGTCTTATAACAGTCTTTAAATTTAAAAGCATTAAAAGCAAATTTAAGCATTAAAAGCCTTTTAAATTAAATTATCCTTAAATTATTTTGAAATTAATCAATAAACGGTTTAATAAGAACAATAAATTAAAATTTCCGGATAGTGTAGTTATTATGCAACCGTATTATTATAAGGCAAATATTTTTGAAAAGATTTAGTTTATACGAAGCATATCAGATCTTGAAATAAAGAATTTCTGAAAAATTCTACATATAGAAATATTTTCAACAAAATGTGTTAATTTTTCAAAATATTAAGCATTTAGAAAATAAATATTTCACAATTATGATTTATTGTACGAAGTATGCACATTGGATATTTAAAGGCTTTCGTAAATTGATTTAAATGAGGGTTTATAAACATACATTGAGATACCATATTTTAAAATCCTCTTGTATGAAAATATTTAAAGAATTTAAAATGTTTTATTTCTATAATTTAAATTAAGGAATATTAATATTGTTCAAAATGTATAATGGTAAATTCAATGACAAATTTTGAAAAGTTTTATGCAGTCTTAATGTTTATTTAAAAGATTAATTTACATAATTGGAAATGGTATTTAAGTTCAAATTTAATAAATTTATAGTAAAATTTATGATAGTTTTATACACTTTATTAAAAAAATGCGTTTGAAGCATTTCAAGTATATGAGAACACATAAATTTTTTAAATATAATTATTTCATTTTAAAACCTTGACTTGCGAAAATGTCGTGAAATATAATTTGAACCATACTTTTTCATCTGCATTTTATAAATGTTTTATAAAATAACAATAATATTCACAACTAAATACATTTAGGAGCATTTCGAAGCTTCAAAGCATTTAAGAATGAATGGAATAGGGAGTTTACAATTCACTGAATATGTATATTCGACATACTTTACGGTAATAGGTCATATTTTCCTTTGAGTTAGTAGTTCAACTATCAATATATGTAAAATTAAGTATTTGAAATAAAACGTTTCCTTAAAATTTATAATGAAAACTGCTTTTGATTGTAAATAGATTGAATTTGGAATATCTTCCATATCATTTGGAAATCTAATTCTCTCCATGAGTTGAAAGTTGAATATACAATAAATGGAAAGTATTCTTGATTTCAAAGTGGACTTTAGACAGAAACCTCATAGAAATATTGTATCTCAACTAGCTATCTAATTAAGTAATGGAAGCAAATAGAGATGCTTCCCTCGAGTTTGTCGCCATAAATATAAATTTCATAGTTTAGAATTGAAGAATGTTTTCATATGTATATGGACTGAGAATGCTAGTTGTTGCAGATATTCGGGGTGTACCTCCAGAATATTTATGAGTTTTATAATAAAATTCATTTCAATAAAACGATCTATCTATTCAAAATAGTGACAAATAATAGATGTCAGCATTCAGGTATTTTGAAAATTTCATTGGTTGTGAAATAAACAGAATATTCAATTTTACAATGGTAAAATTTATTCCTAAAGATTTGTTCTGTAGCGAAATGAAACTCTCACTTAATATATTAAGATTTTTCTATCCATTTATTAAGATATCAAAATCTATAAATCTAGTGATTTTATATTGGCCTCATAGCTAAGCAGTTGTAAGTTTCCTTTGGTCGGTTTAAAATTCTAAACGAATCTGAATTTCGTATCTCATGTGAGAATTCAGGGAGAAGTATGGGGTAAATTAAATATATAAGTATCGTGAAAAATGGTTTAATATTCATGAATAAAGAGTAACTTATTTTATTTAAATTGAAAGCAACTACTATCGGATACAATTTTATTGTTTAGAAAGCAGAAATAAAATTATGACAGTTGATGGATTTCTAAAATTTGTCAGTTTATTACTTAACACTTAATAATCAGGGAAGATGACAAAATATTTTAGAGAAAGAATTTTTTAATTAGTGTTGATGAATCGAATTTATTACTTTAATTTGATTTTTTGTTTAGAAATTAAAATGAATCTTTAAAGCGTACAATTCTTGAAGCATATATTAAATAATTAGCCTTTCTGCATTTCCTACTCAATGTTTTGTGGTTGATTTAAATTATCTGAGTTATTCTGTGTGTGCATTTTGATATATTAAGAGGAGAAATATATGACCAATTGTGGATTTTGCTATAAATAAATATCTCGCAGGCTGAAACTTTTCTTTAATTTTCAGTCAATCGGAAAGACAACTGAAGTTGTTGGAAAAACCTAATATCGCTTTTATGCAAAATTTATATTTTAATGATTATAGAACTAAATAGTTTTAAAACTTTCAAAAGAGCTGGTTAATGAAATCTGTCAAATCTTCTAACACTCCAGTTGCCACTTCTATTCTAGATTAACACCTGTTACTAGACTTTTTTATTAAAAAAAATGGATCGCTTTTAAATGATTCTGCATGGTTTAGAAAAACTCTGCAATATTTTGCCGTAGATGGGTGAGATACATGGAATGAAAACTGATTATACGATTAGTAGAATGGAAATGAAAGTTGAAATTAATAATGCTGAGATCTCAAAATTCAAAGACTATAGAACAAGACGAAGAGAAGTAAAATGTCATTAAACAGCTGGGGGGGGGGGTCTGTGGGAAATGTAAGAAGAGAAGGTGAAAGGGACTATTGGGAAACGGTGTGGGAGAAAAAGATGGAATGAGAAAAATTCTTTGGCTGATGTGTGAAAAGTCCTTTGCCTGAGGACTTGCAATAAATGTAAATGGTATGTGGGAAAATATTTCATGATAATGCTTAGTAATGAATGTGAAATTTTTGAGGACATCATAGTGAACTTTGTCTTTATAAATTCTTGAGTTTCTCACGGAGAATTTTTGAGAAGTATAACATTTTTTTTTCACTTGATAATCTAAACTTTCATCTATGCTTAATTTGTTTCCTCTTCTCCCTTCAGAAAACTAATTCAATAATTTCATTTTTTTAAATTTCTGGATAGGGTAAAATGGGAAAAATTGGGTTTGGTTAAAACTAAATTTTCATTCTCGCAAAGACATACTTCATCAACATGTTGGATCCTCCACCTCTGTTGTTAAAACAATAGGTTTTAATATTATGAAGTTCAAATCTACCATAATAGCCCTCAAAATAATTCAACTGAAAGTTCTGATAATTTTACATGGTTTTTAATTAATGATTTTATGTATATAAACAGTAATTAGTAATCTTTCTGCATTAATAAAGAAGATTATTAAGCTTGCTATGGATTTTTGTAAGCTGGATATATTATCAACTAGAATTTCGGCAGAATTTCTTACTAAAACTACCAATGTACATAAAAGCCTTTGTTGGAACATATCTTTTTTTGCATCCTTATAAAAAAAAGTTTTACTCTCTACTTTCGACTTTGAATTTAAGACACTATCAATGTCTTAAATTCATGTTTTAAATTTATTAAAATTTTGAATTTCATTCTTATCGTATTGGCTAAGCGACACAATTTTACCTATAACTCGAGAAAAAATCCTTAATATTAAAATTTCAGACCCATAATCGCAAAACGGTTGAATTTTATTTGAATTTTTCAGATTTTTAAAAAGTAAATTAATTCATTGAAATTGCCGAAAAATGTCCGATTAATATATTTCTTAAATGTATTTTTTTCTGGAGAATACTGGCACATCCAACTGCGGATATTGAATAAACTTCTATCTCTGTGTCTTTTTAATGCTTTCCTTTCAATCCTTAACTTTTTTGAAGGAGTTGCTTGTTATAAACTAGGTTCAATCATTGGATTATTGGTGGGTTATATACTGCTGGATATTACTTCTATCAAAACCCTCCATTCTTAAAATTCAATGATGAATTCCTGCATGCCTGCCTGGCGAAAGAAATATAACCCTTTTGTAGTACAGCAGCATTGTGTTTAAAATTTTTATCCTAATTCTTTCAGAAACGGCATATTATAATAAGAATAATAATAATTTAAAATCAATTTTGAATGTGAGGTTAAGTGAAAAATTGAAACCGTATATCAGTAAAATGAGAACGTCTGTAGAAATCAATTTACCTGCAGTATTTTATTTCTTTACTCAAATCAATAATTGTGATAAGGTGATGTTTGCAATGAATAACATGTCTAACAAAGTATTTCTATCTAACTACATTTTGTGCTGCCAACTTATTCATGAAAGTTCAAATTGCAAATTTCTTAATTTTGAGCAAATTTGATTTTCCCTGCTAAAATTATTTTGAGATGAACTAACAAGAAATCGCTATCTTAAACAGAATTTAGACCCTTATTAAATGGCTCAAAGAATTCTTAAAACATTTAATAATAATGAATAATATTCTATAAGCTTCTTGCCCACTTTTTAAAGGGGCATCTAAAATCTAATCAATTTTCCGAAAGATGCAAGAGATTTGTAATTTGTACTAAATGTTGTATTGAGAAAGCTTTGCCCGATCCTCGAATGCCTGGGACTCGCCAAACAGAATTTAACTAACGATCATTCAATGGTGTTGGATTTTGTGTGGGTATATGACGTCGTGGACCTGGTCTAGCACTACTGGCCAATGGGGACATGGAACAACAATAACATTGTATAAGTAACTAAGAAGTGAAATTAGGATACATTTCGGAAGGGCAAATTTGAATTTTTTTACAATCACTCTTCCAACCCTCTCGTATACTGGAACTGAGTTCATCCGATTCCAATTACTTTTAAATTAACTGAATTGAGAAAATCGAAAGAAAAATTCTCTTCAGATGAATTCGTTTTCAGATTCGTTTATATGCATAGAACAGAATATTCGAAAGGTTTGGGAAAAGTGATCACTTCCTTTTAAGTGATTGAGACAAGTTTCTAATCCCTTAGCTGTATTTAATCCTATTTAGATCGTAAAATGGCCTTTTAAATGTATTCATTCTATATCTTTAATTATTTAAAATAAACGGAAAGATTTTAAAATGCATTAGAAAATACGGTTACCAAAATGAAAACAATTTCTCCTAAAATAGTTTCTATTGGTTAATATTCTCTAAATTATGTGATCTCACCTGTTGTAGCCCAATAATGAGCGTAAAGAATTGATTGATAAAGATACGACATTAAAAAACAGTAAAGAATATAAACTTTGGCCCATTATTAGAAAAATGGGAGGAAAGCAAGACATGGCCACAGTGAATTAAAATTGATTATTGAATATCTAATAACTATCTCATTACTTTAATGTAATTAAAAAAATTCTAAACATAGCAGTAGAAGAACAGTTTAAATTCTACAAAATATTTGAAAATGAGTTGGGATACATGTCAATATGACAAAACATCTAAACAACTGGTACTTCGAACTTAAATTTGCATTGTGGTTATGTACATCAAAGCCTTGAATCTTTAAATTGAAATGAACAATGATTATAACAAATATCAGAAGGCCTACATCCATTTTACTGTTTTCGATTAAGGCAGAATTCTTTTGGAAATACAATGTTTCTGTCTAATTAATAATATTTCTTGTACGTTACAAATATATGATTAGATAAATAACTTTTCAGTACAGATATATCCTTTTGATCCCCCGCAGAAATATTATCTTATTTTCTATCTCTCAACTACTTCTTGGTTTTATTCAGATAGAAATTTCAAGTTTTTTTCGAAATTAAGAAAAGAATATTTCAGGATTTAAGAGAACTCAATTTTGAAGCCTAGTTCCTAAAATAAAATTGTCCTAATACTTTATGGATGGATAAGTAGCTATGAGAGATTTTGAGAAGTAGCAATGATTGTATATTTCTGTATTTCTATTTTTGCACTGTAAAGAAAAATCAATACGAAATTATTTTCATTTGCTCATAGAAAGCTGTAAGGGAAGCTGATACTCTCATTTCGGTAACATAATTTCACTGTAAACCATTGAACGATTCCTCTTTAGTAAACGTTCCTTGGATCATTATATTATCCTTTATGTGCAGAATATTTTTCAGTTAAGGATTCATCTTCGAACAACACACCTTCCCGGATTATACAGAAACTGTTTCATTGCGGATGGATGCCAAGTATCGGTATTTATTCAGTTGGTTTACTTAGTTTTGATAGTTCAAGAATAGATTCTATATACCCAACTCTATACTTTAAAAATGAATCGTTTTTGTGCTGAAAGAGATATTAATCGATAAACTAAATTTCGAATAAGTTCTATTCAAAATAATTGATTCTCTCTGTGACACCTTTATTAAAGGATAAAAATAAATATAATGTAATATATATTTTTTAATTTTTATAGATTTCTGATATTGAAATTACTAATTGGGAGAAATCTTTCTTAATGAAAAAAATGATTTATTAAGTTGCAACTGAGCTACAAATTTTAAATTTTGTTCACCGTTCAATTTAGAAATCCCTGACATAAACTGCTTGTCTGTACGATATTACTGTAGAATTTTTTGATTTATTTATAATAGGTAAATTTTAACTGGTGGACTAATTTTTTTTTCAGAATTCATATGCTGAGCCATGAACCTAGACATATAGGAAGACTTTTAGAGCATCACCTCATCTTGAAACGCTATCAGTTTCATGAAATTTGTGGATTGTCTTGCCTTATTGGCATCCAAAATATATTTGTTGATGCTTCATCGATTGTTGCTTTATTGCTTGTGATGCACCGTCACTGACATACAATCAAGTAAATATCCGCATCCTATTAAAGAAGGGAATTATGAGAATTCATTTTTATAGTATTTAAAATATTAAATATGAGTTTTATTAAGCAATCCATCAGTTGATACTGAAATAATCATGAAATCTTTTAGATATACCACTTAAATTCCGGAAAATTTGATTGGAAATTCTATAATCAATTTTTCATTTTGACATTGTTTGATACCAGGCAACACAATGCCCTTTAACTTATTTTACTTTCAAATTTTAAGAAAAAGATAATTTGCCTCCAAGAAAGAGAGAACTGGACTCCTATTTAACACTGATTTTCTTAATTTCATTTTGAGGTTGAACAGGACAATTTCTTGTATATTTCTAATTTTCATTGTTGAAGGAATCCATTTAAGATTAAAATTGGAATAGGATATTTTTCTAAGAAATATTAATTTCAAAAGAATTTTAGATTTAGCACCCGGTTCCGATTGGCGAATACTCTTATATTTTGTGGCCCGACGATGAACTTAAGAAATTGGGTAATAAAGAACTCAATAAAATTTCATCGTTAAATGTAAGTAAAGAAATGAAATTTCTGCCTCGATATTGGATAGCCTTTACGGTAAAGAAAACCTTGAATCATCCATCAATTTGATTGTCTTTATCTCTTTGATAATCTTTAAAGCCTGTATGCATTTTAATACTAAATATTCAATCATGAATTTCGTTCAATTTCTGAGAACTATTTGAAGTAAGAATGTGAAAAGCAATAGCTAATGACTGTATTAGATGCTGAACCAGGTATAATAAAAAGAAATTACCGAATCACTTTACAAAATTTTGTGAGCGTCGGAAATGCTTGTAAATTTTTAAATAATAAAGTTGGAAATTTTTAAAGTAGATCGTGCCATGGATAAAATTGATAAAATAAGTTGCATTAAATATTGGAAAATTATTGTGTACAGTGAAATCCTTCAAACTTTGAAGCGATTATATATAATAGCATCCGTCATCAAGTCAACATACATTTTTAGATATGATACGTAGCAACAATTAGTCTCTTACATAAATTTTCTTTATAGTTCTTAAACGTTCAAGTCTTCAGTCATTAAACTCAAATTGACTGGGTTTCTCGTAAGAAATCGAAATAATTTAAGCCCTTAACGTTATATGCACATGTTTTTTCAACAGAGGTCGAATTCTTTTCTATAATGTAATTCTCCAGGACAATGGAGAACGGTTATCATATAATACCAACATGTATTCGAAGTCGGACATTTCCAAATTGTTTCATCTTTTTGAATCCCTGGGATTTCTTTTCCTTATTTCTCAACTACTGAATTCCACTAAACATAAAGAATCCCACAGAGTCATAGAATAATCCATTTTCGAACGAAATTTATTGTAAATTTCTCCCAGTGATGGCAGAAAATTAACGATCGGAATATTTTGTCTAGTTGCAATGACTGTAAATTTCTGTTTTTTACCCCCTTAAATCGAGCATGCCAAAAATTTAAATATGCTTTTTCGTTTTCAGCTTTCTATTCAATTCCTAGCAAATATAATAGAAGTTGGTTATTTCATTGCTGTGGGTTTCTTGGAATAGGATTTCGTCTTTCTTCGATCTACAATAAAGTTGAGAATAGTTCGAATACTTGATCTACAATCATCTTACTTGTATAGAAAAATGACCTTTGATGGATTGATTGGCACCGAGATTCCTGGATGTTCTAAAAATGCATTTAATATAAAAATAACAAAAGTGTGAATTCGGTAAGTTTCTGATTTAATATACTTATAGAATTATAAAATATAATTTATAAAGGATATGGCATCATTAGTTTAGTGCACCTTAAAAATAGAATGCTTTTAAAAGAAAGATTAGATATTTCTTTCATTGACTTCACTCCGATGTTTTACATAAATATTTCAACAAGAAGTCATTATTCTTATTTCCTGATTTTCAATACTTTTTACTTCATATGTCAAAGACATGAAGTAAAAAATTTACTTTTTGAATCTGATATGAAAACGTTTCCAAAATTATGAATTTTTATGAATTTTCGCAACACTGAAGCAAAAGTTTACTTGACGTTGTTTTTGACTTATTACTAAACAGTGATTATTTCTACAGATAACTTTTCGGCTTTTTTCAGATACAAGAGTTTATATATTTGCCTTTTATTAATTTTTTTAGGGGTATCGCTCGAAGATTTGACTTTTGACCAATGAAATATTGTTTTAATTCGATTTAGTTTTGGACCATCGAGTTCTTGCAATTCCACCTGTCTTAGAATTGCCCTTGGAACTATAAGAAAAAACGGAAGTGCCTGATCACTTGAGTCCTATTAAGCGTAAGAAACTCTGGAAGGATTTTATTCCAATTGCTAAAATATGGTCAATCCAAATGTTGGGGGGAAATGGGGGGAAAGCAAAAGCATTTTTTTATATTTTTTAAAGTTCGATGAATACATTCAAAGATAGATTTGAACTCCATTTTCAAGAATAACCAAATGAATCAGAATACATTTCCATACGACGATACTTCTAAACAACTAGTACTTCGAACTTAAATTTGCATTATGGTTATGTACATCGAATCTTGAATCTTTTAATTGAAATAAACTTAATTGAATAAATGATTAAACAAGGTATATCAGAAGGCCTACACCCATTTATCTGTTTTCGATTAAGGCAGAATTCTTTTTGGAAATACAATTCTTTTGGGTAATTAATGTTTATTGAACGTTACAAATATATGCTAGGATAAATAACTTTCCGTGCAGAGATATCCTTCTTAATACCCACTGAAGTATTAGCTTATTTTCAATTTTTCAACTACCTCTTGGTTTCATTCCGGTAGAATTTTCAAGTTTTTCGGAAATTAAGAATAGAATACCTGAAGCTTTAAGCGATTTTGAGAAGCAGCAATGATTGCATATTTCTGTATTTCTATTTCTTCACTGTCAAAAAAATCAATACGAAATTATTTTCAATTTGCTAATAGAACGCTGTAAAGGTAGCTGATACTCTCATTTCGGTAACATAATTTCGCTGTAAACTTTTGAGCGACTGCTCTATAGGAAAAGTTCCTTGGGCCATTTTCTTATCCTTTATGTACAGAATATTTTTCAGTTAAGTATTCATCTTGAAACAGCACACCTGTCCTGAATATTCAGAAAATGTTTCATTGCGGATGGATGCCAAGTATCGATATTTATTCAGGTGAGTTGATGAGTTTTGATAGTAGTTCCAGAATAGATTCTATACGCCCAACTCTAAAAATGAATCGGTTTTGTGCTGAAAGAGGTACTAATTACCTCAAAACCGAATAAATGATAGCAAAAATAATTTTATTTTTCTGCGGCAGCTTTACGAAAGGATAAAAATAAATTTGAAATATTTTTTTAAAAAACTTTTATAGATTTCGAACATTGAAATTATTAATCGGGAGAAATCTTTCCTAATGGGAAAAATTATTTAACAAGTTGCAATTGCACAACAAATTTTAAATTTTGTCCACTGTAGAATTCAGAAATCACCGAATTAAATTAATTATCTGTATTATAACATTACTGAAGAATTTTTGAGTTTTTTTTTACAGAATTTATATGCTGAGCCATGAACTTCGATGGGACGACTTTTGAGCACGATTTCATCTTGAAACATTATTTAAGTTCATGAAATTTCAGGATTGTTTTGGATTATTAGCATTTAAAATATATTTGTTGATATTTCATCGATCATTGCATGTACTGCACCGTCACTGACATAGAATCAAGTAAAAATCCGCATCCTATTATTGCAGGAATTATGAGAATTTCTTTTTATAGTATTTAAGCTGTTTTATATCAATTATATTAAATGAATCACCACTTGATACTGATATAATTATAAAATCATTTAGATATACCGCTAAAATTCGGCAATTGTATTTGTAAATTGTATTATCAATGTTTCCTTTTGACATTGTTTGATACAAGATAACTACATGTCCCTTAAGTTATTTCATCTTCAAATTTTAATAAAAAGAATTTTGTCCTCTAAGAAAACTTAAACCTGGAGACCTATATAACATTAATTTCATTTTATGAGTAATTTGGAATTCCTCTAATTAAATATTATTGAATATCTGAATGAAGGTAAACAGCACATTTTCTTGTTTATCTTTAATTTTCATTGTTGAAGATATCCCATTCCAATTATAATCTTAATTAATATTTTCCAGAAATATTGAATTACAGTAGAATTTGTGATACACCTGATTCAGATTGGCGAATGCTCTTACATTATGTTATCTTGTTTGATGTAGCTTTTTTGTTGAACTTAACAAACTTCCTGATAAAAAACACAATAAACATTGAGCGTTAAAAGAAAGTAAAGAAATTAAATCTTTGACTGGATTTTAGACAGCCTTTACGGAAAAGGAAGACTTGAATCTTCTATCAATTTGATTTCTGTTCACCACTTTGATAATATTTAAGAAATGTATGTATTTTAATATTATGAATGCATTAGGGATGATTTTCATTTGTTACGAGATCTATTTGAACTAAGAATATTGAAAACAATAGATAACGACTAAATTCGATGTGGAACCTAGTATAATAGAAAAGCATTAGCGAATCACTTTTCAAAATCCTGTGAACGTAAGAATTGCTAGCAAATTTTTAGATATTAAATAATAAAGGCTTAGGCAAAAATTTTAAAGCAGCTCGTGCCATGGATAAAATTAAAATAAGTTGCATTAAATAATGGAAAGAATTATTGTGAACTGTGAGATCCTTCAGAATATGAAGTTATTATATATAAGAACATCTGTCATAAATTCAACATAGATATTTAGGTTCGATAATTCCACTAATTAGTGATCCTCATATAAATGTTTGTTATAGTTCTTAAACGTCCAAGTCCTCAGACATTAAACTCAAATCAACTGCGATTATCATAAGAAATTGTAATAATTTAAATTCATAAATATACATGCACATATATTTTCAATAAACACCCAATTCTTTTCCTAAATGTAATTCTCATGGAAAATGGATAACGTTTATTATGTAATACCAAAATGTATTTGAAGTCTGACATTTCCCAATAGTCATCGTTTTGAATCACTAAGATTTTTTTTTGTTTCTCTACTGCTGAATTCCACTGATCAAGAATGTTAATTTCTCTAAACATCAAGAATGAATCCCACCGATTCCTAGAATAATTTATTTTCAAACTTGAACCTTATTGTAAATTTCTCTCAGATTTCCAAGTGATGGCAGAAAATTAAGTATTAGGGAAGTTAGTCAAATTATGATGACTGTAAATTTCCGTCGTTTACTCCTTCGAGTCAAGTATAATGTCAAAAATTCAAATATGCCGATTCATTTTCACCATTCTATTCAATTCTTAGCAAATGCAGGGGAAGTGGGCTACTTCAGTGGTGTTCATATCTTGGAGTGTTATTCGGTCTCTCTTACATCTGCAATAAAGTTGTCGAAGGGATCTTGTACAGAAGGAATGACTAGGATACCTCTTTGATAACTGCGAATAGTCCCGGCTGTACCAAAAATGTAGATATCATCAAATTCTCAGAAGTTTGAAAGTCTAAGTTGCTGATTCAATATACTAATAGAATTATAAAATATCAATTGGAAAGATTATTGAATTATTGGTTTAATGTGGAATAATATAATCACAATAAATATTTAATGCTTTCAAAACAAAAGGGTAAGAAGAATATTTCTTGCAGTGCCTTTGCGCAGATTTATTACATAGATATTTCTACAAGAAGGCATTATCAGTTTAACCCTTCAAGCGGCTGGAACGTAGAAAGTCGCTCCAAGGTGTCTCTTGAAAACCGGCAGGAACGTAGAAATCATCTCCAACTTGTCGCTTTAAAACCGCCAGGAACGTAGAATGTCTCCATCCGCAAATATCTCTTAACACGGCTTCCCCGTAGAAAGTCGCCATTGCTTTCCCCCCGTAAGTGTAATAAACGAGGTGGGAGATCGGCCTGTTAGAGCTCATTTTCTGGTTTCCGCTGGCTGTTAGAATGCGGGTGGTCCCTCCAATTAGGGGAATAGGAAATCCCCCCTGAGAATAGGACATCACTTTCTTGTAAGAATTCGCGATAACAGGACCGATTGGTGATATGAGCTGTATACTTCATTCTTTCTTTCAATATTTCATTTCGAATCCAAGAGAATATTATGCTTATTACAGATAGGGAAACTCTCATATTTACATGCCATAATTATGTATAATAGTTTATTCAAAAAAAAGCGAGTTTCAAAAGCGGGTTTGAATTTTCTGTATTTGTCTAATGAAATATTAAAAAATCACATTTGAACTGTTAATAATACTTTTATTAATTAAAAAAACCTTATATATTTATTTATAAAAAACCTTATCAATTTGTTTTCATCCCAATTAATAAGCGACAAAAATATTTATAAATAAATGTCATTGTAACTATTGCTTAAACTTTGTATGTAG
>JAOUZG010034195.1:0-29425 GCA_026289955.1 Argiope argentata | reverse complement strand
AAAACAGAAAAATATAATTTTCATCACGTGATTATATGAAATGAAATAAATAGGAAATGTGATATTTTTTAAACAATAAATGCAAGAAAAAAATTTCTTGATCGTTTGCAATATCAAAATTATTAATTCAATTAAAGAATTAAAATGAATAAAAATACATAATAAAAATATATTATAAAAGTGTGACACTTAAAACAGAAAAAGAATTTTTAAAAAACCACCAAATGATAATCTTCTGAGAGCGAGATTATTTATTAAAAAGTAAGAAATCTTAAACGAACTCGAAGATGACGTCATTTCAAAGAAACGACGAACAAAAAGCAATTGATAATAAGTAGAAATAAAATATATTTGCATTCGTGATTTTTTTTAAATTTTTCAAACAAGAAGACATGTTTTGAATTGTTACTTTCACGTATGTGAAGGAGATATATTGTGCAAATCAAAGAATTCGCCTTCGTGATTGTAAATTATCTCCACATTTTAATGAATCATGCGAAATAAAAATGCATCTGCTTTCAACGTTAAGCATACGCAATATTAAAGCTATACTGGTAAAACCAGGTCAGTTATTTGAAAACGCATCTTCTTTCAAACAAGTATACGTAAAAAATCAATAATGCAAAATTTATAAAATCAGATAAAAATATTATTTACCCGTATATTTCGGAGATATCAAAATTTTCTAACCAAAACAATATCGTGTTCTCAGATGAGAAAAAATAAATCAACTATCATTCCAAATTAAACATATAAAAATGTCATTTTACGCACGTGTCTGCATAAAATGAAACAAATATGAAACATGGTATTTTTGGGAAATAAATGCATGGAAACGTTTTCTGTGATATTTTACTATACATATATTACTAATCCAATTAAACAGTTTTATTTAAGGAAAATATGGCTTAACATCTACAAGGTATCTTCTGTAATCGGAGCCCAACATCTAATTTCTTAATTTTTTTGGGAGAGACATACATCTCAACAAATGCTCTAAGTGAAATATAAAATTAGATTGAGAGAAGAAATGGTGATGAATTACGACTTTTAAATTTTTAGATATATCATCTGCTATGTGAATCATATTTAACAAAAAATTCTACAGACAATAAGTCCTCCTTAAAATAAAAAAAGTGGCACTCCAATCAACTAAATCAATTATCCAAGCTGATCGATCTATGCAAATTTCAATATAACTATTCGATAAAAATTGGCGATTTCAGATCACTTTATCAAGATCTTAAAGAAGCCAATCATGGTTAATCTAGAATAATTGGCCTAGAATATGAAAATGATGATTGATCTAAATTTGCAAGAATTGATAAAGAAGATAAGTACTGAATAAATCAGTCATATTTGAAGAACATAGAAGTGTTTATTTATTTACTGAGAAGTTGAAATATTAAGAATATTTTACAGAATATGAATCTATAAGACCAAAGGAATAGAAACCATAATTTTTTAAATATATTTATAAACCAAAAAATATGTATTATTATTATTGAGATCATTTATATACATCTAAAAATAAAATTAAAAACTGAATGTTTCATTTAATTTGGGAAATTTTTGCTGAACAATTCTTTGAGATATTATAAATTATAAAAAAATTATAACTTTTCAATTTCTGTAGTGAACATAAAACATCAACTACTCTGCTCTCAATTCTTAGTTTTATTTAATGACATACTTAGATTGAGTAAAGAAATCTTTATATTAATGGAAGCTTCATTTCCATTTTAATTTAAAACTGAATTTTGCGTGCACTGATAGAAAATCAGAGAGAGACGCGGAGTTCAAAGATAGGACAGATTAAGGCCTATATAATAGTGCAAGTGAATCATATGGCTATCGAAATTTACAGCTTAAAAAATATTTTGCTGAAAAACTTATTATGAGACTAAGTTAAAATTCATCGAACCCTTTTGTCCGAATAAATATTGACGAATCGGCTGGTCGCCAAATGCGGGTAGTTTATAATAAATGGAAATTTATTATATACATATTTATTTGTATTCAACAAAATTCGATTATTGAATTTCATATTGCTTTGAATAATGAAATGAGTAAATGTCCAATTATAATTAATAATAATGAATAATATTAATAATAATTAATAATAATAATGAATAATATTAATAATTAATAATATTAATAATTAATAATATTAATAATAATGAATAATATTAATACTTAATAATATTAATAATAATTAATAATGAATAAATATCCAATTACAATTAATACTTTGCATTAAAACAAAGTTAGTCTTAGATATTAATGAAATTAAACAAATGCAATAAAAGCTGAATTGCATACATTCTATTTAAACCTATTACAAGGCTGCGAATTCAGAACTTAATAATGAGTACTGATTTACATGCATACTTAAAAATTAAAGTAAAAAAATGCCATTACAAATTAAAAATTAAAAATTACAGTGTTTTTATATATCTGTAACATTGCTGCTGATAATCAGTACCATATAAATATTTTAAAATCTCCTCTAGAAGAAATTTTAAGCCTAATAAAATAACAAGAAAGATGTGCTTAAAATAGATCTTATACTATAGTACCATGTTTCAGCAGATTCAGCCATGTTTCAGACCGTAAAAGGAAACCAAAAAGTAGAAGTAGTTTTTTTTTTATATCTTTATTTTTCCAATTTAATACTTTCAAGGATGTTGTCAAATTGGATTTGTTGAAAAAGTCTTCAACACATTTATTTGCTTCTTCCATAATGTAATTTATCACTGTGTTACGAAAAAAAATTCTGAAAAACATCATCGAATCATCTAAATCCCAAGGGAAATTTTTTACCCATGCACTGATACTAAGAGTCGAAGTAAATTGAAAATTTGGAGGAGCATTGGAAAGTGCTTGCATGTCAATAGACCTACAGCGAGCTGCATTTAAAATATCATCATCAGATTCACTTTCCAATTTAGAGTATTAATCTTCAGAAGATAAAATTAATTCATCACAGTCAGAATCGTTAGAATTGAAATCCATATTAAGCTCAACAATTTTCGCATAAATATAATGTTAATTAAATTTAGTGCAAGGAATCAACAGTAAATTTCAGTAATATAATAAAAAAAGCTTGATGATATATATTTCATAAAGGTAATCAACACTTATTTAATTAAAAAATATTCGTAAGGTCAACTCAAGTTCCCTAAGCAGTGCACTTCACTCGAGTTTCTAGACCTTTCAAAAAGAAAATTATAGCCAGGAAAAATTAATAACCTTTGGAATTAAAATCTAAAAATAAGAATCCTATTAAATGATTACATAAGTCAAACTGTTATAAAAATACCAATGAGAAATTAGAATTTGACCATGTGACCAATATGAAAGCAGAGGCAAATAAAAGTGATAACGGATTTATTTAGAGATCCCTTTGCCCTCATGTGAAAGACCTTTTTATCATACCAGAACATGGTATTATTTTTGGGATGAGGTTTTTGGCATCAACAAAAACCTGTAAGCGAAAAATAAAAATTTTATTATCTGCACGATTGATGTAAAATATATTTCAATTAGATAAATTAATACACAAATTTCCAATAAGTTAATTTATTTTTTTTAGAGTTACAACGGAAATTTTTTAATTAAAATTTTTAACATGCTTTAAGAATTAATAATTTACGAAAATATTAGCTTTTAAATTTTTAAAAGATATTTGTGAATATTATTTTTGCTTTCATAAATAAATAATTACAAATTATAAGAAGATTTTAACATCAAGAGAACTCCGATGATGCATCTATGACTAGACCACCAATAACTTGCTGCTTTACCACAGCAAACCCAGATTTTACCAATTAATTCAATAATAAAAAATTCACGATCCTCTTTATTTATCTTTATATATAAATTAATTATGATTTAGCACAATATTCAAATTTTTGTATTGCCATTTTTAAGCCACTTTTCTCCCATCTGAGTTTTATGACTGGAAGAAAAGATCACTTAAATGAAAAACTCTGATCATCCTTCACAAACTGGCAAAACTATTATAGATTCATTAATATCTATAATTTTTGTTTGTTTTAATTAATGGACTAAAATGTGTAGCAATTATTTTTATTTTTTCAATGAACTAAAAACCTAATTTTTCACTCACGGTTTTTAAACGTTGCTGAAGTTATGATTACGCACTGTAAAGTGTTTTTATTATTATTTTATTGAGCATCCATCTTTTGAAATTCACATGCAGAGAAATATTGCAAATGAAATTTTTTAAATTATCCAAACACGATGAACATGGAAGAATCGTTCTGAAAGGGGTAATTTTTAATTGGTCGATACTTGCAGCTGTCTCCTTTTTATCTACAAGATTTCACAATTTATGAAGTTTCACAAAAATTCATAATGTTGTAATTTAATAAAGTGGATACAATTGAAATTTTGATTCCATTGCGTAAGTTAAATGAAGAAAAGGTTTTTAGCAATATTTGTTGGCAGAGAAATGCATGGATTTATGAAAATATTACTGTGCAAACTGTGAGTAATTTTTACAAATAATTGGGATAAGTTTAAGAATGATATAATAAATTGACATTCAAAATACTCACCTACTAAAAATAAGAATGAAATGATAATTTTTAAACGATATAAGCCATTTTCACAAATGGATGCTTTATTATTTTTTCTTATTTCAATATTAAAATTAATTTTAAAAACTTATTATCTCAACTTACATCTTAATTATTTCAAAATAAGATAATAAGTCAAAAATATTCAAATTAATAATATTTTAATAAACATATTATTACTAAAATATTTACTTGCTATACATTGACAAAAGATTGTTTTATTAAAAAAAATTGAAAAAAAATTTCCACATTTTTATTTTAAAATTTTTGATAACAGCTATATATCTTCAAAAATAAACGTAGTATTTTTAATATTAAGTATTAAAGAATATTAATAAATTTTTTATATTCTATTTTAATCAGTGTACCGTATATATCCTTTTATTTTAATTTCCAATGCCAAATATGCCAGCAAAATGCTTAAAACTAAATATCGGGAAAAACTAAGTAAGATTCTCTGAGTGTTGGCAAAAAGAAAGTATTATGTTCGTAATGCAATTTGATGAATAATAATTCCTCTAAATAATTCATTAAACATTTTTTTCAATTTTTTACACAAATTTTTTTAATTATATTGCTGGATTTTTTAAATTTATTTTTGAACAAATTATATTTTCTGAAAACATTACAAATTAAAAGAGAAGATCTTAGTTCTCAGAGCGAAAACCAAATTCTTATCTGAAAAACTGCCCGGTAATTGTCGTGCTTCGACAGATTTACGACTCAAATTGTCACTCTGTTCCCTGGGACACACGATTCCTCGTATTTCGGGTGGTATTATTGTTAAAAAGCGGGGTAGATTACCCCCCGCTGTTACTGGTCGGGGGAAAGCAAAACACACCATGCCGGTTTAGGAACGTCCTGACAATTTCTTCTTTTGTAAATTGTGTTCAACCTTTATTTTGACCGCTGCCGTTTTAAGAACATACTAGCGCTAGACAGCCGACGCTCGATGGGTTAATGCACCATAAAAATCGAATGCTTTCAAAAGAAAGGATAAGACGATTCATTTGGTGGCTTTCCGCAGTTATATTACATAAATGTTTATAAAAAAACATTATTCTTAACTTCATGATTTTCATTACTTCTAACTTCATACATCAAAGACTCAGAGTACAAATTTTTAACTCTTTAAATCTTGTAGGAAAGCTTTTCCAGCAAAATTAATCTTTATGAATTTTCTCCGTTCCAAAACTCGAAGCAAAAGTTTACTTAACTTATAGTTTTTGACTTCTATTACTAAACAGTCATCATTTCTATTTTTTCGGCTTTTTACAATTTAAAGATTTCATATATTTGCCTTTATTTTTTTTCAGAAATTGTTCGATGACTCGCATTTCGACCAATGAAAGATTGCTTTGGAAATTATCGATTTAATTTAGAACCATCATCAAGTTCTTGCAACTAGACATCCCCTAGAAGTGAGTGGGTCTATAATTTACTTGTTTACAACTCGACTTATGTAATAATTTGTTTTATAGATTTTACATGTAACATTTCATTCATTAAATTGATTAATTGCATAAGGCAAGAACATCTGACTTAAATGATTTTCAAAATATACCTCAGATTTCCATACATTTGAAATGCTTCCTTTTTCAATTGAAATGTTAAAATTTTGTTAAAATATCTTTCACAAATTAGAATTAATTTTTTTATATTTATTATGAATTTTTTAGATTTATTATTTAAATTTATAACTAAGATAATTAACAGAAAAATCTTAAGTTAAAAAAATGTTATAAAAAGGCAGCTACTCGAGAAGTTTCGCATTTAAATTATAAGTGTTTGTTCAAAATGTATTAAGATAGTAATGAGTTATTTTCAGAATAGAAAATTGGAATCTATGAAGCATTTAGCCATTTCGTAGATAACATCCCCATTCGGCAATCGGCTATAGGCATTCATGCTGAGCCTACGGCTTATGTAGGCCCTCAGGCAAAGTTACACTCTCTGAAAGTTCAGCACTTTTTGACGCCGTTTATTTGTGACATATCATACTCCGAAGTAGGTTTCTCAAATGTTTTTACAGGTAATTGTTTTATTTCATTCTTCTATATTGCTGTGCAGGTTCAACTGTTTATTAATCTAGATTTCTTTTCATGTCTTATAGTTTTTGTGAATTAAAATTTCAAGAAAAAAAAACAGAATAAATTAAAACAATGAAGAATCATCATTTTAAATATGTGAGGGTACCTCAGTTTATTTATCAGTGTCTGCCCCATAATGTAAGTGAAGTCATTTATTTTCGACGCTTTAATAGCACAAACGGCTTGTGCAGATATTTTTTTTACGTAATCAATTATAATTACCAACAAATTTTGCACCGATCAGAGATAAATAACGAATGATTTGAGATGGTATGGAATTTTCATTGGATTTCGCCCTCTCCGAAATGTTTGGATAAATTGAATACAAATGTAAAAATCAAAATACATACAACGAGAGACTGAAAATACACACATCTGTCAGTTAGATCGGAATCGGATTCCGAAAACATTGAGGAATTGCCATAAATCGATCCGAAATCATTTCTTTACAGCTCACGAAATTTGGTTTCAAAAGTTTTTGATTTTGAAGAGCAGCACGGTCACACCGTCTGCGTAGGCCACGATTCATTTCTGGGCTTTCTACCACTACGAAATGGTTAGAATTTTTTCAAAAATTTCTCTGTTTCGGAAATTTTGAAGATTTACTCATTTTTAGTTTGAGCTCCAGAGATTTTGAGAAATTTGATTTTTCTTATAACTTATAAAATAAAACATTTTCCAATTTTCTTTCATTCTTTTTACTATTAAACCAAGTCGAATGAACCTTCTTTGCTTCTAATATATTGATTTTTTATATCTTACTATATCATAAATTTAAAATCATAGCTTTCTGAAAGGTGTCATTGGATATATTTCAGGTTGATAAATGAATTTGGATAACAGATGCGCCTCAATACTTTCTCAAAACCAAGTAGAAATGTGTTACAGCTTCCCAAATAACTTACAGCCGAGAGTTATCTTCAAGGAAAGATTTTTTTGAGACAAATATTCTGAAATACAATTTCCTTATCTTGAATCAGAAGTAAAAATAGCAGTTATTGAGTAAGAATTTCAAAAAATGAAGTTTAATATAAAAATAATATAAATTATCTAACTTTTTTAGCAAATTTTTGTTTACTGAAAATAATTATTTAACATTACTATTATTATAAGAGGAATAATTTATTTAACATTCTTTCAGCATAAGAAGTATTGATCAGCAGAAATTTGAAAGCATGATCAAAAAGGTGATCTTTTCCACACATTTCTTCTTTCCTTTTTCACTGCGACGAAAGAGTTTGGAAGTTCCTGAAATAAACAGCTGCAAGTAATAGTCAATGTTAATGCCATGTAAGTTTTTTTGTATAGTTTTTTTATATTACAATCTTTAATTATCATTATAAATTCTCAAATTTTTTATCATTTTATAGTTCAATTTTATACGATGTGTAGTTGATAAAGATGATCCTGGCTCCAACATTTTAATCCATATTTACGTGGATATGCCCTACGTGCAATATTAGATTTAACTTACTATGAGCTTGTATATTTTAAGCATTTTCGTTGAAATTAATTTTCGCTTCTGCATTTCATCGGATACGACAACCTAACACAAAGTTTATTTACCTTCTCCACCATCCATTTGGTGCGTTATTGTTGATCTTTGGTTTAAAAATATTTTTCCTATCCACTGAAATAATGTTTCTTTCACAAATATTTATGTATTAACAACATAATCATTGAGGAAATTAAATTCGAAATTCAACACTTTGGAGTTTGGAACTGAAGCTGATTGTCTAAATTTCTTACGATTTTATTGTTCACTGTGATTCTTGGATAACTACCTGTTTGAGATCTGAAAAGGACATTTCGATTGGCTAAGATTTCCATTATGATGAAACTATATCCTTAAACATTTATCATTTCGTAGTTATCTTCAAGAATTCAGTTTCTTCGATGTTCATTTTGGACTTTTATTACACAAGTAGAGTAATGGATTTAATTTAAATTAGCTAAATGAATTAAACAATTACTAAAGGCCTTATATATTTATGGGTATAAATCATTGCATATGTTTTGCAAATTCTGGCTGCTTGGAATTTTTCCTAAAGACTTTAATCTGTATTTCAGTATATATTAACACACCTTCGTTTCCTGTTCATTATTTCTTCTAAAATCCCTGAAAACAGATATTATTTTTCACTCGTTAATATCCGTGTTGGCCTTTAGGCATTTCTTCTAGATGACAGACATTGAAAGAATTGGTATTCGAATTTTACATAAAAACTAGGCAAGTTATTTTACGTGTTAATGTTTCCTTAATTCTAGTGATAATTTTTTTGGGTAATATTAATTGCAATTTTTGAAAATTGTCCGATTTTTCTTCCTTAAGCAGGTTACAATTTTAAGAGTTCTTTTTATCGAGAATTGTTCATTAATTTATAAAATTTTAGCTTGGAAGTTTTTAAAATACCCCAACTGGCATCTTATTAATATGTTGTTGAATAGTAAAAGAATCATAGCGTTGTGAGATAGCCTTTATTTCGGACGAAAGGATGAGATTTTATGGAACCTACGCAAAAATCCTCCTTTCCAAACTATTTTTCCAGGTTAAAGAGAAGATGCATTTTGATAATAGATTTAATTTGATTTAGGCTCGTATTTTCATGATGTATCATAGGTTTTGAAACATATTTATAAAAACTATCGGGGCTTTATACTTCTCCCTTTTGTCGCATTTAAAATTTCATCATTGCATGTTGCTGATGATTTGCCTTTTAAAATATTTCCATATTTGTGGAATTCTGCCAGTAATTACAAACCAACATCAAAATCTTTCAGCAGTTTAAGATTGTAATTCAGAATTAAAAATCGTGATTTTGAACCTAATCGTACCTTTTTTTTTACTACTTTATTGTTGCCATCCCTCTTGAGCGGCTATTTTATTTAAATTTTTATGAATCAATTCATTTGGTTACATTTGCATAGTAATCTATCAAACACTTATTTCGTAATTCTCAACAAATTTGCATTTTCTTAGACTATTGAAGTCTAGTTCAATCTCAGTATTTATTTTGCTCAACTAGAGTAATTAATTCAACTAAATTTGAATCATCTAAATAAATTCAATAATATCAAACAAAGCCTGAATTTGCATGTGGCATTAGCTATTAGATTTTTTCCACATTCGTATACTTCCCTTGGTACGTTTTACGTTCCTGAGAAAGTTTCCAATGCTAGCTGATATTTACCTTATAATTTGGTAATTGGTAGTATATAAATAACTATTATGAAGTGACAAATTCAATAAACTTTATATTGTTAATTGCATCATTGTCTAGTGTAAATGCAACTTAAAACTTCTTGACAAAAGAAATGATAATTCGATTGTTAAATCTACTTTTCTGAAAAATTACTGTTACTATTATACTAGAAGATTTAATAGAAAAGAAAGGAATCTTTTAAAAGCCAGCCTTTTTAAACGATGCAAAGTTTCTCAGTTTTGGAATTTAGGAATAAAATTCAATTCTAAATGGGCTGAAAAAATGAACCGTTTCAGATAATTGGGAAATGCTTCCGGGATATTAAAGTAAGAGTTACGGTAAAATTAATTTAAAGGAAATGAATCTCTATTCACAATATTAAATATTAGATAAATAAAAACATTGAGATATTTTGAAAATTTCCATATGAATGACATAAAGGAATAGTGATTGAATTTTGCAATGATCTTTCTTTTAAAAGGTTTCATATTGTAAAGATTTTAACATACCTAACTTCCGGCGTCTAGTTATTTAATTAAAGATTAAAATCAATTAACTAGAGATTTTGTATTTGATGAATGGAAAGCAACTTCAAAATTTTCTTAAATCTTAAGTTTTCTTAAGTCTTAAGCTTTCTTACGTTTTTAAAAAATGAATTTTCCTTTCATTTAGCAAGTACAGTGCAAAATGAATATTTATAACGTAATGCAAAGTGTTTTAACCCTTTTGTGTATCTTGGGAAGATCACTTCCCACACGCATGATCTTACAAAATACACTTATGGGAAATACAGAAGGGCATAAAAGAAGATACCGCCACATGCAATTAGAATGTAATGTTTCCCTTGTACTTACTTGCAACATGCTTCTCATCTTTTAATGGCAAAAAATCCCCATAAAATTTAAATTCGGGGGCGGGGGCACTGTAAATGGTTCCTTGAAAAGTATACTTCTCATTCCTGAAAGTTTAATGACAACATAAAATTAGGTAATACAAAAAAACATTTCCTTAAATGTCATTGATTTAATTGTTAATAAAAACAAAATAAGGGAGAAATACAAAGGAAAAATAAATGGCCCATGAAAGGGTTAATCTTTGGATTTCGACAATAGATTATTGTTATTGATTTCATCTCAAATATAATCTGGTACTATTTTTTATTAATCGAATTGAAGAAATAAAATTAGGAAGCTGTATTTCTAAATCTTTGTAAGCGCATAAACCAACGATATTTTCCCAAAAGTTTTCTCATATTTTACTGAATTTATTTAATTTCATACATTCAGGTCTTTCTATCTGGAATCCAATAGAATCAGCAATTCACAAATCTAGGAAAAACAAATTCCTCAAAACCAGTAGTATCTGGTTTTTGTGAACAAATTGTTTCTGGGTGCTGTATACTTGCTTAATTATTGAAATCTAAGGGAAAGTTCTCAAAATTAGCTGGTACGACGTGGTTTAATGGATCTTGGTAATTCTTTAAATGATCATTGAAGAAATAAAAATTTATAAAGCCTATTACTTACCACATTCATCAGGAAAGACTACCAAATAAAATATTTTAAAGAATAAATCCATTTATGCTGCAATAAATTTTTTTTCTTAGAGTTGATATATCAAATTTTCGATGCTTTTTCACTTCTGAACCAAAATTCAAAATTAAAGGAATCCGAATAAACATTAAATGCTTGCTATTTAAACTTTTCATGTTTATTCTTTTGTTGCTGGATGGTTAATTATGATTAACTGTATCATTAATCCTGCATGCATGGTTATAATTCTAGTTGGAGGAAATATATGTAAACTAGTCGGGAATTTTGAAATATATTTTGTACTAACATTTATCCGCGACTTCGGCCCCGGTGAAACTTTGATATGTATGTGTGAGAACTGACGATCTGATCACAATGTAAAATGTTAACAAGCCGTACGCATGAGTGAATTTTCATTATTAATTGGATTAATGCAAACTGAATAATTTTCTACGCTTGTTGAGGCAAAGCTATATAGATTAGAAATTTTAAATGTGTCCCTTATTCTCTTTTATTTTAATTCAAACGAACTTCAAAATTACTCAAAAAAATCGATTAATTAACAGTTTAGTTTTAAATGCATGTAACAATAAGAAAATAAACAATCGTTTGAAATAATCGGTCAAAAACATTTTAAGCCTAACCTCATTAATCTAAGAAAAAACCTGAGGTATTATTCATTTGTGGTGGGGAAATGAAGTTTTTTTGGCAGAAAAATTAGTTATTAACTAATAAAAATTGAACCACACAATTAATATGATTAAATAGTAGCCTATGTCCTTTCTAGACTATAATCTATGTGCTAAATTTCATCATATTTTGTTCTGCGTTTCTAGCTTAATTAACTAATTATCATCCATCCACCCAAACTTTAACATTTATAATAGTAATATAGATGATTACTTGAGTGCAAATGGCAATTTTCTTTTATTTTTTCAGTTTGTCTGAAAATCGGAGGAAATTGTTGAGAACACATATTATCCCTTTTTAAGGTAAACTTAAATTACAACAAATATGGAACATGCTAAATTTTTTTAAAAAAAATCAAATATATGGTTAATTAAATCAATATATATTCTTCTAACACTCTAATTGCCTCTTTTATTTCAGACTAACACCTGTTATTAAACTTATTCAATCAAAATATTTCAGATCATTTTTAAATGATTCTGCATGATTGTAAAACTTAGCCATATTTTAGTCGTAGGCGCGGTTGATGAGGGAATTGTACGGAATAAAAACTAATTATTTGGTAGGGATCCCGGAATTATTTTCCAGTATATAAAATGTTAAGATAGCTAAAACCGAAGGGTGGGCAAATATACAACTTGAAGTGGAATTTAAGGTTCACAGAAGTCGATAATAATTTGAGATGTAAATTAGGTCTGAAAATAATATGTTGAGTGAGACACAAAATGATGGCTCACAGGACAGTGTACAGAATGAAAAAATGTCTGACGAAATTATTAAAAAGAATGAAGCTTGAACTACTGAGATTAAAAACGATAGTGAGTTGAATGCACGAACACCTTTGATTGGAGATGAAAGAGAGGTGCGTGTGTAGGATAGGAAACGCTTTGGTTGGAGGTATATGTGAAATGGGTAAAAAGGTGAAAAAAAATCTTTGATATATGACGTGTGGGAAATGAAGGTGTAGTTTAATCTTTGGATGGTGTCATTTAAGAAATGATACGAGAAGGGACGATATTTGTTGGTGACTTCTGGGAAATGTATAGAGGTCCGTAAACTCTTGGTTGTTGGTACGTAGTAAACGTGTAATGAAGAGCAAGAACCCTTTCTTTCTATGGGCATGCCAAGTTTATGTAGAGTGTGGGAAAACATATATTTGGAGACATGTGGGAAATATTTGTGGAAGAAGAAACTGCTGTTTGGAGGAACGTGGAAAATGGTTTTGTGGTTGGAGAAACCGTTGTTTGGATGTATATCTTAAATGTTTGTGAAACGTGAAGAAGATGATGTTTTATTGGTTGGTATGTGTGTGGATGCGGAGATCTTAGTGTGGGATATGTGTGTGGATGAGGAAGAAATCTTGGTTGGTGGTATGGGATATGTGTGGATGTGGAATAAATCTTGGTTGGTGGTGTGGGATCTATGTGTGTAGTGTGGAGAAAATCTTGGCTCTTGGTGTGGGACATGTGTGTAGAGTATGAGGAAATGTTGGTTGGTATAGGAATGAATGTGGAGGAAATCTTGCTTGGTAGTGAGGGATATTTGTGTGGAACGTAATGAAAAAAAACGGGTTTGATACTGTAGTAATTGTGTGTGGGGGGGAGGGTATATGTAAGATTTTAAAATGATGAGGGTATTTGTATGCGATTGTGATATATTTATTGCATCATGATTTAATTTATAATTCAAGTGTTCTTGTGGTTAATTTGGATGTTGAAAAGTTGATTAGGGGAAGTATCCTTTGATTTTTGTGAAATATTCCCAATTTTCTATTCAATACATTTTCTATATAACTAATTTTTCTTCAAAACATAAATTCTTTGATTTGTAATTATTTACACCTTCCGTGTCGCGTGTCTTTGACATCTGCAGCCGGAATTTTTTTTCTCATAATATGGAAACTCAGTAAGCTAGGGCGATTAATATATAATAACTTTCATTGGAACACCATGCAATTTATTTAGAATATATTTTTTTAAGAAAAATATAGGTTTTTCGATTGTGTTCTTTTTTCTTGTTATATGTAATAAGAGAATTTGAGTTTCTGCCTTTATTAATACAGATAATTTTTAATAACTAGCAACTAAAATTAAAACCTGATGCCTGGTAACTAGCTAATTTCGATATCAGTAGTAACTAGGTACACAAGTCTTTAGTATTTACTTCCTTTGTTTCGTTATAATAAGAAAATTTACTTGTGACTTTGATTACTTTAAATCATTAATATATATTTGTTGATGAATTATGCAGAAATTTTAGTTTCATTAATTCTTTTTTAGTTAGACAATACAGATGTTTACCTCTTTCCTACCGCAGCAAGAATAATAAAATTTATTGTTCATAGTTATAAAAAACATGGAAAAATTTGAATAGTTTACAGAATTTTAGTATTAAAGCTTATTAGTTCATAGTAAAATGTAATGTCATAATATTCTCTTTTTGTTTTCATCGCTGTCCATGCATCTCTTTTCTTTCCTTGAGACCACAGATCTACTTAACAGCAGATGATAAATAAGCTTCATCGATAGAAATTATTATATTAATGCATATTTTTCGGTCTTTAAAACCATTTAAAAAACCATTAAAAGTCGGAATACATTTTATAAATTCGTGTTTTAAATTAAAATTGTCATAAAGTAAACTAAATTTAGTTTTGCAGACTGCTAGATATTTTCTTTGATCAAAATATGCCTTATTTTAATATTCAAAGTTTATTGATGAAGAAAATATTCCATTGGTCATTTACGAATTCTAACTGGTGAAAAGAATCATCCAATTTTATAATACATCAGCATTACTTATTATTATCCAGCGTAATTTTTGGAAATTCTTTCATAAGTGATTTCATGTATGTAATGATTTCAATTTAATGTAATGTATCCCAATTCCATATCTATATGAAAAGGTAAATAAATTGAGTATACATTCGAAAAGTTTCAGAGAAAGTGACAAGTTACATATTTAATTCTTTGTAACATCCAAAATTCAATCGGTTTTCAGTACAGCTTTCTCCCAAATTTTAGAATTAAGACAAAACCGATGTAAAATATACAGCTTCTACCCGACTTGATGAAGATACGAGATGTATTAGGAATCAATTTCTTGGTTTATAAATTTAGATATTCATCTGAAGTAGTTGATTGCGAAGCTTAAAATTATGGAATTAAATGGATTAAAAATGAAATCAAATGCCAGTAAAATTTTAAAATAAGGGAGATAAAAAATATAGAAGTACTCTAGATTGGAACAACATAACGTGGAAATCAATTTTTCTTGGCTCAGCAGTAATTGTAATGGCTAATATTTGAAAGAACTGTAATAATATGGTGTTATATTCTTTGCCCTAAAATCTTATTCATGGAAACTCAAACAAAATACAAAATTTTGATATTTTTGTATAATGTGATTGGGAAACTATTTCTTTTTTAACTTGAGAGGCAACCCCAAGACCAGATTAAATGAATATAATATGCCGTAAAACGTCATAATGAACTTATAAATCGTTCATAATATAGGCGTTTAAATAGTATTCAAGTTACTGAAGGAATATTATTCAAGTAGATCTTAAGGTAACCAAAATCATTTTATGTATGTCACGTTGGTTTTTTTTTTGTCTCGTCAATTCACTTCGTTTCGCTTTATTTGTTAATCACTTTATAATATAAAAAAACCTTATTAGTTTATATACGATTAATTAAATAAGTTTATTATTAATTATTTGCTTTAATATTTATCGGAAAAAATGAATGTTTTTATATATTTTTATTACCATTGTTTTATAATAAAATAACGCTCGCTTTATTTGATAATCGACTAATCGATTATCTTCTAGTAAACCTTGAAATTAAATCGCTGAGAGTTAAGTTAAATGACGAATTTAAAGCATTAGTGATAATATCTGTATATGAATAAAATAATTAGGCCATCTATATATAAATAAAAGATAATTTAACTAAATTCCTTTTTTAATTTTTAATAAGACTGAATTTCACGCATAATGAAATTCTAAGGGTTTTTAATTGGTCGAGAATCCTTTTTAATCCCCCTATGCTTATATTTTTATCACCTTATTAGATCATCAAGTATTACCCTTCTTAAACATATCCGTTTGGAAATCCTTAAATATTTTAATTCTAAAGCTTTTAAAGAGCATTAGGATCAAAATCTAAAGTTATTGAAACGCACGCACATAGAAGTATTTTCTGCTTAATTTATATAAAATTATTATCTAGATTCCTTTAGTCCAATGACTAGCTTATATATTTGTATTTTAGTGAGCGTGCTGAAAATGACATTCTTTGGACATAAAATTTCCACAGCATTTGATACATTTTACGTAAAAGTAAATCTTAGTTATCATAAGTTTGAAGTGGTAATAAAAACTCATGATATCTTAACATTGAATTTCAAATCTCGTGTATAATTACAAAAATCTCGTCTTATAACCTCAATATTGAAATGCATTAAAAATCTCCTAACACTGGCATTTCTCCTAATACTGCAAATAAAAATTAGTAGTATTAATTATGAGTAGACTACTTCAGTGTCTACTCATTTATGTCAAATTGAATCAGGCCCACTTATTCTCCATTTTCTGATAGAATAATAGAAGGCAACAAAGATTATTGGTATAATTTTTTGAATTATGCCATAACTACCCTCTGTAGAAGGTCTGCTTATTAGAAATCTTAGATCATGATCTTACTTATTAATTCTTACTTTAGAAAGAATTTCAGTTTATTGTTCATTTCTGATCTACACTTTTACTGGATGTGCAGCAAATGCTCCTTTGGGGACAGCTTCAAATTATTGGTAATCACAGCCTGGTAAGTCACTGAGTTTTGATAGTAGTAATTGGAGAATGATTTTAATAGATTCGGCTATATGGAGCGGACTGTATTCTTTTTAATCAACCGTTTACTAAAATACTTACTGTCATTTCTGATGAATTTGGTTCCTTCTAAACACAGCACGAAGTATCCATTGGGTGCTATACATATTAGGAAAACCACCAGAAACACACATAAGAATCACACCTCAATAATCCAACAAAACTCGACTTTATTCTCAAAGGACACGTAATCACTTCACAACAGCATCTCTTATATATCCAACAGGAGTAGTACGCAGTCAACTGCTGAATAGGATATAATCTTAAAGAATAAAATTAGCTAAATAAATATAAAGATTTACAAGAAAAAAATACATAAGGTATTATTGAATAAATTAAGATTTAAAAAAACTAAAATAATTAATGAATAAAACATTTTTTTTTCGTTAAAGCAGTTTCTTGTTTTTTGTGGCTCTCTCTAGCGGAAACTTTATGAATTATAATCTCGAGAAAGCTGAACAGTAATTGATGGATTCGATTTTAAAATATACTTCATGCTCAATTCGACACATTAAAAAAAACCATTATTTTACTTAACATTGCCTCATAAGCTCTGGTAAAACAGTCGAATCATCTAGGAGATTCTTTCTAAAGTGGTATAAAATATCTCTATTGATTTTATTTATTAATGTTTCCAAAATTCCAAAAAATGTCCTAATACCCGAAAAAACTAATAAGTGGTGTATGCATTGAAATTTTAAAGTATTCTCTCCAGAAAAAAATTTCAGACTACCTTAGATAAATTATATTCATTCTAATATCACTACTAAGCAATTTTTCAACTTCTTTCTAAGGACATTTCAGTTGAATGTCCATCATTGATCAACCCTTCTCTTCAAAGTGGAGTAAAATACCTCTTTTTGGATGGCTTCAAAGCATCGTAGTCAGAGCCTGGTAAGTCACTGAGTTTTGATAATAGTAATTGATGAATTCGATTTCAAAATATATTGCATGCTCATTTCAGTATTTTAAAAAAAAATTACGAGACATATTAATCACTTACCATTTCTTCATTCCCTAGATGACAATCAAATCATCTAGGGCATTCTTATTAAAGTGATAAGAATATATAGATAAATATAATATAAAATTATTAATATTTTTAATTCCAAAAGCTTGTAATTTATTAAACTTTTGTAATGGCGAAAAACAATTTTAACGTTAGAACTTAATTGAAATTTTAAATTCTGCAATGACTGCCTTGGATTAATACGCTGCATTATAATATCACTACTAAGCAATTTTGAAACTTCTTTCTGATAGATGAATTCCAATCTTATTTGCTGAAATTTCTTAGCTTTTTCAGAATTCATACTCAAATGGGATGCATGTTTGACCATAATACCATCTTGAACTATCAAATTCTCCAAGAATATTACAAGCGTAAATCCTCCGAAATCCATTTGTTGTCAGTTCGTCCACTTCGATATTTTGCTGCGTGTACTTAACTACCACTCAGCGTCTTTTGCAGAAACAGAAATTAGGAGAATTCGTCTTTATCCTATTGAAAGAATTATATCAATTGTAGTAATGGAATTATTTCACTCACAGATTTCATAATTATTTCAAAATTTATGTATGATATTCTACTAAATTTCATCTTTTTACAGTTTTTCTGATTAATATTTCGATTAGCCATCAGAGTTTGATACATTTGTAAATAATGATAACTAATCTATTTTCAAATTTTATTAATTATATTTAGCGCAGTAAAAAAACTTCGGTCTGACGTTCCATATATCCTTAATAATTTCTATAGCTTCATTTAATGAACAGTTTGGAATCGAAGACATCTAATTTGCCTGAATGATAAATGAAAGGTCTCATTCATATGGATCCCAAATTACTACTATTAAGTACTCCAACGTAAAGATAACTTGAATAAAATATGATCCTTAGAAATTTTGAACAGCAATTTTTTAAAAATCTTATTACGTCCTATTTCTTTTTGCGAACATTGTGAAATAATGTAATCTCGTTTATAATAGTCTACAAATGAACTGGAGAAACCGACTGATAATGAACGGAAAGATGCTTAGTTAAATTAAAGTAAAGATTGAATATCTTTGCCAGATTATTTGTCAAACTAGCGTAAATGGAAGCCTTGAAACTACCAACAATTTTAATTCAATGACCTCATTTTTTTAATAATCTTTAAAAGAATATACTTTTAAATATTACGAATAAATCCGTGAATTTGCTTCAGCCTTTAAAAAATATTTGAACAAAGGAATATTGAAGGCAAAAGCTAATGGTGATCGATTAAAAACCTGTAGAAAGACATTCCGACGCTCTTTGCAGAACCTTACACGAAGGGTGTGTTTATAAAACTTTAAAGCGACTCGTGTCATGGTTAAAACGGATACAATGTCGCAGAAAGCAAATATCAGAAAAGGAAATCGATTTTACTAACTAATGGGAGCTCCAAAATTTGAAATGAACGCGTTTAACTAGAATAACAGTCAATAAGCCAGAATATGTTTAGGTGTGGTGTTATATTAGGGCTTCTCATAAAAAAATCCCCGTTATTGTTTTATTGAACTTCGTATCTTGAGTCGTTGAAATCGAATCATCAGTGGTTGTAGTAAGAAATCGAAATAATCTAGACTTATAAACGTATTTTCGAATTTTTAAACCAGTCAGAACCTATTTTGGGAATAAAATATCCCTGAAAAAAATGGGCAATATTTATCGTACTTTAACAGTATTATTGCTTTTTTTTTCGATTGTCATTCCATCTTTGTAAACTTTTTTTCAGATATTGCTTTTCTATTTCTCATTTGCTGCAGCATCTCCCTCTTCCAGAATTTCAGATGGGTCTCCCGCCTTCTAGTGTATTCCATCTTCAAATCTAATCCAGCAGTAACTTACATCCAGTTTTGCAAGTGAAGACATCCAAGTAAGCGTAGAAAACTTTTGAAAAGTAGCGAGGTTTGTAATTTTCTGTTGTTTAATAACTCATAGAGAACATGATTCCAAATAATCTCCATTTACTGATTATAGAATAGGCAGAGGAACTATAGCCACTTTAATAGGGGATTATGCTATCTCTCTCATCTACATTAACATTGGAGGAAATTCATATTACTTAAGTACATGGAACGCTCTTCGATACCAGACTCCTCCTTGATCCCCATCAAGTCTCCTGGGTGTACGAAAAACATTTTTTGTGGATAACAAAGTATCAGAAGTTGGTAATCCTGGTAAGATGATTCATTACGCCAATAGTATTAAGATAGTGCATAATTTAGAATTTGAATCATTCTAATTTCATTATTTACTAATTATAGAATAGAATAGAATAGTGTAGAGGAATTTAGCTGGACTAATAGAAGATTATTCTACGATTTTTTACCTACAGAAATATTGAGGAATGGAGCAGGTTCCTCTAAGTTATGTAGAAGGGCTGCATTTCAATAACACTGTCTTTGATAGACACTAACTCTTCTTGATGTACTAAAAATATTTCTTAGTATATAACATAAAATATCATTAGTTTGAATGGTAAGTTAATTCATTACGATAATAGTATGAAAATTATATATAATTTGAAATTTGAATAATTATAATTTTCTTCATTTGCTGATTATAGAAAAGAAAGACGTAGAAATCGTCTACCTTAGAGATGGGTTATGCTCTCAATCTACAATAACGTTGCCGAATGGAGCAGGTTCTTCATCCCTGATCATGTTACCAAGTAGAAGCAATTACCAGCGATGCTAAGATGTTTCTTGGATCAACACGAGCACTCTTGAATGCTTAGAAATTCTTTTCCTTGTGGTTAGCATCAAAGTGTTAGAAGTTAAACAACCTGGTAAGTAAGGGTTCATTATGCTAATAGAAGTTGCTAATAGTTCATTATACTAATTGATATTAGCATAAGGGATTTATAATTAATAAAAAAATCATAAAATACAATATTGTAAGCTGTATTTTGTACTGTACCAAAAACATTACTGTGTGCTTAATTTAGTAAAATTAAGTGTATACCAGTGGGTGACCGAGCTCCGCTCGGAGAAAACAGGTATCGAAGGTAACTCGAATATTTAAATTTTCAATTGTGATTTATCAAAACAATACATGCCATAAGAAAATTTGTGAAACCATTGGTGAAAAGATACTTTATTGACAGTGATTTGAAATCGAAATCAGTTCCTTAAATGCTTATTTTGGAAATCTGAATATTTGGAAATTGGAATTTTGAACGAATAAAAAAGAACGAATCTTTTTAGTTAACGAACGAGCGCTAAATTCAAAATTTCATTAACAAATTTCCCTTAATAAAAAGCAGTGGAATTAGAATCGTACTTTTTTGAAAGAAAATTTAGTAAAAATATCAGTTATCCTTAAATTTTTCTGATGAATTTTGAAATGTCGGAAATGTGGGGCGATTTTCGAATTGGCAACCATTCCTCGTATTATAGTATAAGATAAAATTAAAACTTAAGCTCCAAGCATGCGTTACGAGCAAAAGGGAAAAAATTATCTTATTAATATGTTGCCATCAGATTGACAAAAACTCAAATTTAAAAAAAAAAATTATTATTGCGCATTAAACATATAAAAATGCAATTTTCATCACGTGTCTGCATGAAATGAATATAGATATAGATATAGATGGCATATTGGCTATAGATGGCAGCGCGTTACCACTTGAAAATTTAAGTAGCCATTATGGCGAACTAATAAAGTTTGAAAATATCCTATCTGTAACTCCGAACTTCTCAACCGTAGCGCTTCAAAACCGGCGCCAATCGATTCCTCGTGGCCAAAAACCCCAGACCCCCCCAAGTTTACTGGAGTTTATTAGTTCTGGGGCGATTTTCGAATTGACAACCATTCCTCGTATTATAGTATAAGATATATTACTTTTTATATTCAAAAGTTTTTCTTTCGTCGGCTTTTCGTGGATTTATGACATAAAAATTCCTATTATAAACCATTAATTGATTGATTAACCTTAAATTGATTATTTCCAAAAAAAGAATACAAAACTTCAGTTCCTTAAGTCTGATATGCAAGATTTACAAAATTAAATCAATCTTTTGTATTTCTTTGGATTCTAAAATCCCAAACAAATTCTTAAGGCATATCCGTTAGGTTTTTAACACTGATTTCTAAGCAACAAATGACATTCATAGAAAGTTTTCTACTTGTTTATGATGGATGATTGTTATCTTAATGGTATTAATTATTTTGTTCTTTTTTCAGAAATCATATGAAGACTCAAAATTTGGTGAACGAAAGATTGTTCGAAAATAGTTAGAATTGCAATAATGAATCAATGCAATTTTCTAAGTCTTTTTAAAAATGAATTCATCCGTAATCTTCTCAACAGCTGTGTTTCTGCAATAGTTTGCTTCATGTATTTTCTGCAAAATGTTCCCCCTTTATTAAAATAACTTGTTAACTTCAGGCAATTAAGTTTGATTTACATAATATTTTCTTAAAACAATGCTTCTGTAGATTTATATACATTTGAAATGCACTAAGTATACATTTTTGATACATGCTTGTTAATTGTAAATATTTTATAATTTTTATCATATATCAAAATTTTAATTTAGATTTATAATTTATTTAAATATTTTAAAGAATATCCTAGGATTGAAAACTAAACCTAATAATAATTTAATTACATGGATTTAAAGATTTACACTGTATATTTCTACTGCACTTTCTAATTAACCCTCTAAGGGTTATACACGTATTTCTACGTAGCCGCAAGACGTCACGGCAAGGGCGCTGCACGTATTTTAACGTAGGCTAAGAAACGACGCTCTTTCGCTGTGCACGGAAAATAACGTAGGAGGATGTCGGTTCTCCAAGTGTTGCCGACGCATTTTAACGTATTTCTTTCCCCCAACAAGTTTGGACATCTTGATGGATCGGAGGGGAGTCAACACAATGGATGTTTTACGACCTTTTAAGAATGTCAAAGGAACTGAGGGCTCGAAGAGCCCTTCACGGCAAAGGGCGTTTTGAATGGTCACGGAGTAAGAGAGGAAAAAGATCCCGTTGAATAAAACAGGAACAAAATTCTTTTCTCAAATTGTGTGTCCCATAAGCATCTGTGTGTATTTAGATTTAATTTATATTTAGTTTCAATAGTATTTTTTGGATAAAGCTTATTTGAACGAAATTTTGTTTTGAAGTTCCTTTGAATTTTTATTCAGAATGCGGTTTTATGCTCTCTTGTGATTAAACATCGCACTGAAGCATTAGAAACTCAGAAGGAATATATATGAAAAATTGCTATCAATATATAATTAATAAATTAAATAAATTTCGCATTTACAATTAAACTATTTTTTAAATGCAAATTGATGTTTTTTACTCTAATCTCTACCTCCAATTATTTTTCTTCTCTCAAAGTAAACAGATGCGATTGAATTTTGTGTTTTAAAGTAGCCTAAATTTTGAAGAATATAATAAAGTATACTGTTATATTCTTTCTCTTTTCAGATTTATATTGTGTAATAGCATGCAATTATGTGTTCGACTTTTTATAATGCAACTACTTTTTAAAGTTATATAATGAACGGAATGAAATAATCTCTTTCAAATTCACAAAAGAAAGAATAAAAACATTTTAAAAAAATATTTATATCTGGGAAGTTTAGTTATTAATGCCTAGATATTTTTTAATATTAGTAACAATTAATATTTAACTTTAATACTTGGTTATTAGTATTTATACCTTGATGTAGATAAAAGAAATAGCAAAATAAATTAAATGCTTGAAGAAATTTAACTGATAACATTTTAAAAGTTTTGACTCTGTAAACTATCTTAACAATTTTTTTTAATAGTTTATCAAAGAAGATACTTTTCTTAGGTAAAACGGTAGATATATAAAATTTTTAAAAAACTCAAAAATTCTGCATTTATTTTACAGTTTTTAAACAATTTTTTCTTTGTTATGCTAAAGAGACTTCTTCATTAGAGGCTAAAATCTGAATGGATAAATAACATAGCTTTTGAAAAATCTTGTGCAAAATGCAGCACGACTTTTAATGACATGATTTAAAGAGCCTACTAATGGAAAATAATGCAAATAAAGGCTTCAATGCTGCGTGAACTATAAACTATTTATGAATATGGAAAAGTTTTAGAGTTCATAGTTGGCGCTTGAAATCATAAACTGTTATTTACTAAGATCAAATAAATGAATTTGCATTACTTTACTCAAATTTTGGCAGGTGTTTCTTTTGGAAGAAAACTTCATAAACTGCACACTTTGGTGTGGAACGATATTAAAAGTTGTCGGACCCAAACTTGAAAGCAATTTTTATCAAGATTTTATTATTATTATTATTATTAAAAGTAATCTAAGGATTTACAATCATGATAAAGATCAATGGTAGTATTAATCTTCATATTTTCTCATATGCTTATGCAGTGTAGCGCTATCCGTATTTTTTAGTATATTTGAATAGAAACAATTATGAATTTTGTATCTTTTATATTGGAGTGAAAATTCGATATTTTTTGCAGTAAAGATGTCAAAGCAACGTACCAAACTTCATTTATCTATTTTTTTTTGTATTTTGAAATAATTACTCAAAGACTCACGGAAAGACTGACTCATGGATTATCAATATTTTGAAACATTATATGAAATAATTTTAGTACAAATCTACAATTTGATAATTTTGTGCGACACGTATAATATATCAAGGTGTTTCCGTTTTGGAATATCATGTATACGCATATACGATTTTTACATACAGATTCAGGCATACAGATTTACTATCAACTAGTTTCATCTAATATTTGACACAAGATTACATCTAACTTATTTACAGTTAATTTAAGAAAATTGTAACATTTTTACTTACGAGAAAGAAAGAAATTAAAAATTTCACAAATTATTTGACTGAAATGATTTCTAGTGAATGCTCTGTCTTTTTAATTCCGGCTATTGAATTCAGAAATAGCTTAAAAACAGGATTAAAAAAGATTCAGGGACTTAAAGTGTTTAAAAAAAAGGGATTAAGCCATATCCAATATGCTACATTGAACTGAAATTTGAGAAACAAATGTTTATTTTTAAGTCAATTATATAATTAATTACTTGTTTAGCAAATTTTCCAAATATTTTAACGTTTCTAAAAAACTGAATTTGTTAATGTACGTTATCATGTTTAATATAAAATAGTTATACATTTTCAGTTCCTATCCTGCTTTCTAATGTTATTTTAAAGGTTAGTTATTTAATTAAAGGTAATGTTATTTTAAAAGTTAGTCATTTAGTCTCCATGCATGTTTCTTAAGCCCAGTGTTTAATTTGGTACTAAGATTAATCAATTACTCAATCAAGTAAATTTTTTTTCTTCCTTTGTCTCTTGGAGATCTATTTGATAAACTATGAAAATTGAGTATCAAGCGTTGTGGATGGGTAAGATTTGCTTTCTTTCAGCATTTTATTTATTTCAATTCCTGATGTTAGCTCACTCTCCCCCAATATATATATCCTCAAATTTTCCATCGTTAATAAAATACATTTTTTTCATCCTATCAAGTACAAGTAACTTTTTAAAACTTGTAGTGGATGACATTTGATGTTAATACAGTTTTTTTTTCAAATATTAAGTAATTTTTTATTAATTAATTAAAAACTAACTTTCTCGTCAAAAATTCGAATACATTTCTCCACCTCTAAATAAGTAACGAATTCAGTTTGTTTTTCCCCCACGCCAATGAGATTAGGTTTAACATGTTTTCAGTAGATTATTTTAAACGATTGTGTTTATTTTCGTAATTCTTGATGCAGTTAAAATAAACATTGTAAATTAATCAGTTTTTTCGACTCATTTTGAAGTACTTTCGAATTAAAATAATTGAGAATAACTACATTAGAAATTTCTAATCTGTATTGCATTACCCAACTGGTGCAGTAAAATCACGCATTTTGAGAAGTCACAATTGGTTTCGAATAATCAATTGCAGTTGAAAATTCAATGTTAGTAGAAATTTTTGATCGATTATTTATAGTAATTGTAACTATCAGGTCGGGATAACCTGGTTGGTAGGCGTTAGTTTCGCATCCCTTGGGCTGCAAGTTTGAACCTACCAACCGAAGTCTTTCCGCGCGCGCGCGCGTGTGTGTGTGTGTGTGTGTGTGTGTGTGTGTGGTGAACGTTACATTTGTCGTGGTCACAAGTCCTCCATGTCGAGAGTGATGTTACAGTGCGTACTGGAGCAGAGGTGATCGTTCTCTGTTCTAGATCTAAATTACGATCTACAGATGAATGAATGCAGTCCGTCTCATAAAAAGTGTTTTTGGCTTGTGTGAGCTAGAAGTCAGACTTCTGGACTCGGGTGCTCAACGGTCCATTCTCTCAAGTTATCGCACCCCTCCTTCCGTTGTAAAGCGGAACACGAAAATATCAACAATTGTAATAATTTAATAAAAAGTAACTAAAATAGAATTTTAATCGCAAGGAGATACCAGGCCCGGATAACCCGGTTGGTTGGGCGCTGGATTCGCATCTTTTCGGCTGCGAGTTCGAACCCGCCAGTTGAAGATTGTCATTTGTGGTTGTGAGACCGCCATCAACTTCATAAATTAGAAAGGGGAAAAAAAAGGAAACGAATAAACAGCAACGAATAAAATATAATAGTCCAACTCCATATGTAGACAGGAAAATAGAAAATTGCCATTATTATAATCATTTAATAAAAAGTAACTAAAATAAAAAATTCCTTTGCTGACCTCAGAACGAATTAAAAAATTGTTTTTTACATTGCTTGTTTATAATCTTCTTTCTCTGAGTCTGAGAAGCATGAATACCGAATGTCTGCAACATGCGAATGACTTTGCATAAAAAACTTTGGAGACAAAACTTTACGAAAACTAGTTCTATGATACGTGAAGTTAATAATTTAGTGAAAGGAATATGAATTATGAGGCTTAACATAGTTAAATTAATATTATAATAAGACATAAATATAGTTCATAAAATTTAATTAATCTGATTTATGTTTTTAAATTATTCTGGTAAGTAATTTTTTTTAAAAAATCAGTTCTTTCTGTTATATATATAATAAATTGACAATAGAAAGAGTGGGGAATTGATTCGTGAGGTGGATTTCGTTTAATGATTTCTCTATGAGTCTATACTGCGGTTATTAGTTTATACCTTTAAATCTTTTGTTCGGCATTTTTTTACTACTGGTTTCTCTATATATACTTCCACAACGTTATTAAGATTATTGAATTTGTGCATTTTAGTAATTTTATTTGTTGTTATTGTTGACTGGCGACGTATTTCCTTTTAAAATGTTTTCGTTCTGTTACTTATTTTGGATTTTGCTGTTGAATTTTATATACATTTATCCTTATTGTGAATAGATAAAAATAAGGCAACAATAGGCTCCGCTCCGAAAATATTTAAAAAAGTATTACTACTTCTTTTATGAATACGGTTGTTATATAATTACATAAATTTGATGAAGTGTAATGCGTTTTCCTATATTAAATCCGACTACCTACACAATTGTGCAAAAGATTTCAGCTCATTGTTATTACAGAGCATATTTCTTTCATGACCGAAAGTAATTGATTAAACCGGTTATTGCTTCTAAATAAGGAATCGCTTACCTCTTATGCCAGTTTTCGAGATTTTTCAAACTATGCTGGCAAATATTTGTAAAATTTATACATCACAACGTCACTGAAATAGCATTACCACTATCTCTTCATTAAATTCATTTACTTATATATATTGGTAATTTTATCAGTCTATGGAGATAATCCACAAAAGTAACCTTTTCTTGTAAGGAAATTTCAAATACGGTTCTAAAACATTGAATTTTCTTAATTAATTTGAGAACCGTTGGGGATTCCTACCAAACTTAGATGCTTATTCCTTTATTGAATCCATCGGCATGAATAATTATTTTTAAAAAAATTCAATGATTGTTATCTCCACTACTAGCGGTCATTAATAAGAGAAAGAAAAGGGTATGTTGCATAGTTACATAAGTGAAAATATGTTTTACAAGTTTAATTTCACATATTTATGACACCAATTACTTTTCAATGGTCGATTTTATAAAAAGATGTAAAATACAAAGATGTAATGCAAGGTACAACTGAAACTTTTGTGAATTATCTTGTTTGATAAAACTAGCAAATATAGCAATAAATCATTAATGTTTTCTTTTACAGAATGGACGAAAATTAGAAAATTAATTTATGTCCATTGTATTTTTTTTAAGAATACTAAACATTATAAACGCACCGAAATTTGTGAGGAATAAAATATATTGCAGTATAATATTTAAAAGGAATCGTTTGTTTGTTCAAATTGCCTTTTATTATTTTTGAAGGTAGCAATTTCATTGGATGTGTACTCAAAATAATGGGAAAAAAGAAAAGAAAAATCGCAAAAAATGTTGATAATTTTTATAAATTTCACAAACACTTTAAAATCACTAGAATATTCTATAATTTGAAAAATAAATTTTTAATAATGACATTTAATCTTTATTTACTTTAATATATTTCACGATGTTTGAACTTTAAAATTTCCTAATTTTAAAGCATTCAAGAGCGGAGATGCCATAATTTTTTTAAATAAAAAGCAATGATTACAAACAATATTGAGTTTTGATAAAATTGCTACGGGGTATTTAAGAACTCGGGTCATAAATACATTAGTAGCTAATTATATTTCTAGAATTATGCTTTTTTTCAGATATCTAATCAATTTGTTGATTTGTATCTCTTATTATAATAGAGTATGATGCCCGTTCTTCTAAAAAATAATTTATGTTATATATTGTTATTTATATGAATCTGATTAACTGAACTATCCGTGTTTAGTTCTAATTCTAGAAAAATGCTACTTTATTGCAACTATTGATTGCTCGGTGCAAAATAATTTATTTGGGAAAAATAATAAAAGGATATGAATACAATTTTAATCCTTCATTAATTGCTAATTTTGAAAATATATGTATAATAAGACTGAATGTATGATGAAAGTTTCTGTACTTAATATATCCAGCAAAAATTAAGTGAAAACCTATATGTTTATATTTACACTGAATATCAGTTTAGAAAGTGCTATCAGCAATCGGGGTTAAAAAGCAACCTATACACTATTCCTAGAAACCATCTGACGTTTGTAGCCGTACAAAATAAACGAAAGCAATAAAATTTGGCATGAATGGGTGGTAATTTGCTGAGACCCTAGGCTAGCTGACCTCCCATGAAAAACAGGAGGGGGAAGAAAGAAACCCTTGCACGCTTGCTGTGCATCTCTTCTACAAAACTGACACGCTTCCACGACAGAAAACTAGTCCCGCTTCCTTCACTTTACAGAAGTTTGACTCGTAGAATGGAAACGCCCAGAGGGTTAATAGGAAATTTTATTTATGGGAAATTTATTAAAGTGAGTTGAAG